>JBCJKH010061297.1:0-21167 GCA_039877255.1 Loriculus beryllinus
ATTTACTGGACGCATGATTAACTCTCTTCCCAAATTGGTTTCTTGGTAAGAGAAGCAATGACAGTAATACTGCAGCTTTAAAGCATTATAAGGGCCCAAAGCTGCCAACAGTGCTGCAGATATGAAGCAGGGTTAAATTTCTTGACACACAGCTAGCAGAGCTTCACCAAATACTAGTGAGAAATTCAGTGATAATTGGTGCCAAGATGACATTTCCTTGTTTGCTTATGAAACTTAAGAAGTGTAAAGATTAAAAGCACTGAGAAATATAAAGCAAAAATGACTGTAAATACATATATCTATATACTAACTCACGCATATGTACAACACATGATATCTTCTTCTTTTGGTGACTTACACTATATTTTGCTCCCCATACATTTCTGAACAAATTACATACTGGTTTTGGAGTGGAAGTTATTCCACTCCAAAACCCTTTTAAGTGTTCTTGTTCCACATTGTTGAGAACAGTCTCTCTATTGTGTGATGTGACAAAGCAGCTCTAGAAGACTACAATGTTTGACAGTACCATGGTACTCAAGTATCTACAGCAAAGGACACGGGTTTTGCCCTATTGAAAGATGATGAAATGATGGTCTCAATTACGTGAGCTGATTGAGTCTCCCTTTTTAATTCATGAAATTGGAGTAGGTTGATTAATGCCATTTTGGGAATGGGAAGAAAAGATACCTACAACAAAGGAATGCTGTAGTAATTGGCACTTGCAAAAACAGAGGCAGTGCTTGAAACCTGCCCTGTAACACCAGCAGACACCTGGGTTTGATCATGCTGTGGAATATAAGAAGCCTCAATGATATGCTTTGACCTAGAGTATTAACAAAAGAGTTCTTGTGAAGGGTGCAGAGGAAGGCTAAACAAGCCTCAACTATTACCAGAGTCAGTGGGAGTTAAGGACATTTTGCATCACCAAGGAGATGTGCAGTACTTTGAAGAATCAAAGCCTATGTATTAATTATTATAACTTATAATATTGGCCTAGCTGCTACTACTGCAGGGTCAATGACCTATCCCAGTGTATCATGCCCAAGCTCTTCTGTCTCCATCTTTACTACAGCACTGCATTGTATTTTTGGCATGACTGTCACATCCAAGCCACATAGCTACAATGTACTTCACAAATGACCAAGGGTTGTGGCTCCAGTTTGTTGTAATTTTTAAAATAGCTCACTGAATTTCATTAAATGTCTTTTTTAGAAGCTATTTCTGAGTGTAGCTGTGAAAACAGATGTCTGGAGAGTGGCATGTTACAAACCTGCAGTGAAATGACAGATCAATCTTTTTTAGAGAGATTTCTGTGGATAGAGAAAAGCCTGACTGTGCCAGCAAGGCGATGAGAACTGCCCAATCAGGGCAGAAAAGGATACAGCAAATCTCTCCTGTTATACCCAGTGAGAGCCACCCCTGCTCTCATCCTCTACTCATGCAGAGAACCCTGTGGCAGGTGAGCAGATGTAGTTCTTCTGCAAGGGCAGGAGAATAGTGGAAAGGTCTGCCTGCACTTGTGCTGCCTGCGTGGGATTCAGACCAGCTTCATAAATAGGTGCCTTTCCCAGCACATACAAAATCTGGCTTTAAGTACAGTGGGAGTGTTAATAAAACATGCAAAGAGGAAGATTCTAAAACTGTTTCTCAGACCCCATTGCTGTTGATGCTGAAACACAGAGATAATGTACCACTGCCTAGGAAATTATGGTGTCCAATGTCACCCTAGTACTATTGAGTAGAAAAGGAGAAAGGGAGAGAAGGTGGGAGCCAAAGAGAAAGACAAATGGACCAGGAGAGGTAGAGAAAAACCCCAAAAGATTTAAGGAAAGGGTTTGCTAAGCGAAGTTATCATAACTAATAATATAGTAAAGGATGCAGTTGTTTCATGGCTTATGGAATCCCATCCCCTCACTATTGTTTACACAATGACATGGGGCTGCAATAATTTGCCTCCAAGGATTACCCACACACATAACAGCTCTTTGTGGTACATTCCTAACTAACATAACATTCTTTAAAGCAGCCCAGTTTTTTTTCAAGTCAAACACAGACTTCAGTCCTGCCAAGAGGCTCTGTACACACTTACTAGAGGTAAACGGTCCCAACTGGAACAATGACCCATTACATGGTATTTAAATCAGAGCAGAGGGTTGGGGTGGTTATTTTCAACATATAGTCTAAAATATGCCCACACCTGCATTTTTCACTCATGTACAGCTTCAGCTGAACTCAAAATGTCCTGTTAAGGTCCACTGCAAACTATACACTTACATCAGGGATATGTGTGGTCTGGAGAGCATGCTATGAACGTACAGCAAAATTGGCCCCAGAAGGATCTCGCCAATGCAGCTGTTTAAGCAGAAATGTAAATTCTGCTCATATTCAGCAGAGAACGAAAGAAGATACCAATGGTAACTAGGAAACAAGGACACTTGAATAGGAGGTGCAGTAAGTAAAATCACAATGTCCTTCATTTAGCTCCCAAACTTTTTTTTCTTTGTTTATTTACAATGCACATAGTATAGAATAGTAATATAACTCAAGTGGCACTAAAGGATTAAATTGCAAGGAACAGTAGCTTCAAAATCCTTCACAAACTGAAAAATATTCAATAAAAAGATAACACCCCTTCAATTTCTTTTCTATAGGTGGTGTTTTGGTTTTGTTGGGTTTTTTTCCCTTCTTCAAAACAGCAATAATCTGTTGTGCAAAAGCTGGTAAGGGAAAGAAGTGGGATCTTGTATTTAAGGCACTGGACTGTGTCCCCTGAAACCTGGGTTCTATCCTGAAGGACACATCATACCCATAGCTACAGTAAGTGAACCTCACTTCTGCACAAGTAATATTACCATTCTTGCCTACTTCTAAAATATACTTCATGAGAAAGTGCAATAGACTGTGAAGGATTCTTATATTACAGTGACAGACACCATAAAATCATCATATTGTAATAAACTGGAAGAGTTACTAGCCAAAAAATTGGAGTTATTGAAGGTTTCTCTCTGTCAGGAGGAGGACAGTCAGACGTGCCTTTGGTCAAACCCTTATTTAAAAAAGAAAAGGCAAATAATTTCATTTTCTAGGCAAACACAAATAACCAAACAACAGCTTCCTTTCCTAAAGCTGTTAAACTCCTTTCTCAGCCAGCAGTCTGTTTCTAAAGCTCTCTGCTGCTTCTAAAGGCCATAGTATCTGTGTTTCCATGCTACCGATACCCTCCTGCGCTTCTTGTTTCATGTACAACCCAGGTGGTTTTGACCCCAAACTTGCTTTCTAGGCACATATACATGTGCCTAGTATGAGAATTGTGCCTCCATTTCTCGTACTAGGCACAGTGAGAGGCAGATGCTAAATATCAACTTCCACTATATTTGACCCTCATTTTTTCATTATAATTGATTATTTGGTGATAGCATCTCACTGTTGCAGTGATGGACTGGAACACAATTTCTCTGAGAGCTACAAAAATCCACACTAAGGCAGCTTTGCAATTAAAACTAATTAAAAAGTGTCATTTCTCTGAAACAGGAATGTTCTGCAGAGGGAAGATTTCAACAGTACTCAACACAGATGTGTTTCAAGGTATAATAAAATTAATTTACAAATAAACTGATTACAAAAAATCATTATATATCATAAAAGAAATACAAGTCTACAGTATTCTCTAATATACTGTTTGCATCATAATAAAGCACACGAAGGGCCATCAAAACAGTTTTTTTCATAGTACATATATTACATGGGCATTTTAACTTCTTTTTCTATTTTCTCTTTGAAGAAATACCACTAATTTCTACCATAAATGAGTTCTGTGTGCTGTGAAATCCAGTATATACTTCCAGTTATGACTGCACAGGAGAATCACAAAAAAGTTTGTAAAAGACAGGCATTGCCTTCCATTTGATAGGACAAATTAGTTCTGTTCCACAGGAATAAAGAGACCATTACATATGTCTTCAGAAGGCTGCTGCCTTACAAATGATCACACATTTTCCTCTCCATCAGCATCCTAATTTCCTGAAGATAACCTCATTTTATCACTAACACACTGGAAGTCCACAGTTGAAATCTGCCTCTGAGATGTATGCTGTAAACCTGCTTTCAGCTAAGTTTATTGTAGGCTTTTTTTCATGCTAATTGTGGGATAAATCATAATCTGGATGAACAGAGATCTCTGAAATCACCAGCACCAATGTGCTATCAACACTGGGTCATAGGCTGTGCTAGAATCCTGTATGAATTCATCACCATTCATCCTCTAGTGATGGTATTCTGCTGTGCAAATGCCTAGTGAAGCAGAAGAATTCCCTTACTGAAACCAGGGATATGTTCTTTACCCAACAGAACAGCAATGGAATGCATTTAAAACAGAAAATTGATTTGTATGAGCTGCTCGAGAAGTAATATTGTTATGCAGTCAAGCCTGGACAACACTGAATGGCTGGATAAATATGTAAACTGAAACCATACAGGGTCATCACCTAATGCACATATTTTTAAAGCACATATTCACTTGCCCGAGTGCTTCAGCATCATTTGAATATATCTCTGGAGCAAGCACAGGCATTTATCTTTTCATGACCACAGAACAACATCACAAGATCCAAACACACAAGGTACAAGCTTTCAGGGATGCTGCTGCTTCACATTGATCTCATGGGGCTCCCCTTTATTCCTGACTGTTCCCCAGCTCCTGTAACACCTGATCTCCTCCCTCTGGGCTCTGCCCAATGGCCCAAACTTGTTTAATTCTCCATCTCTGGAGAGAGAAAATGAACTGCAATACCAATCATGCTTACATTGGAACTCATATTCATCTCTAAATCTAATCTCTTTTCATTAGATGCTACGATAACTTAAAATACTGCATGAGGATAAACAGAAGGCAGCAGAATGCCAGTCCTGGGGAAGGAATTCCCTAAACTCAGAGACTTCAGGAAGCTGAATACCAGGTGGCCTCTGGCTTTTTCTCTTCTGAGCCTCCTTACTTTGCAGGTCTTTTTGACTAAGTGTGCTCAGAGATAAATATCTGAGCTACATATCTTCGTGAACTTTGTGGCCGAAACAAACGCCACAAGCCACAGTTACCTGGCAGCAGTGGGGAAAAAAGGTTCAGTTCATTCCGTGTGACTTTGGGAATAAGTATTTTTTGTCTCATCATTAGTTTTTAATACTGATTTTGATCCTGTTAAGATAAGTGAAGTTGACACTTGATTTTTGTTCCCCTCGCTGTACCAACATTTGCCAAGCACTTCTTTTCTTAAAGCAAGCAAAAATCCCACAGTTCAATTCTTAACTCAGAAACACTTTCAACTGCATTAATTTTAATAGTCATAAAGGACTTTCAGACACTAGCTACACAGTGAAGAGGTCAGAGAAGAAAAACTCTGATTCCAAGTTAAAGTCTGACACTACTGCACAAAACCAACAGAACATTTCCACTGAATGCATTTAATCTTTGCCTTTGCCTGTATGCTTTCATTATGCAGGGCACGGCCACAGCAAATTCGAATTCCGCTTATCAAAGACTCCTTTTAATTCTTTTCTGGTGTTCCCAATGCCCTGTCGCGTGCTCCTCTGACCCTCATGTGCCAAAGTCAAACTCCACAGTGAATTTTAGAGATGACTTTTCCCCTGCGGCTACTCTTCACTAGTTACTTCTTTCTGTAGTGCAGCTGACATTCCCTTTAGCAGGAGCAAAGATGCTTTCCCAGGTGCTGTTTTTCTTGCTATGTATTTCAGAAGAACATTTTAGGAAAACATACACGGAACTAAGTGGCTGTGAGATCTTACATTGCAGTCACTGCATACTATAGAGTAAAACAAGTCATCCAGAGAAATTCTCTTTCTCCTTTATATGTTACAGGAACTTGAGTGTTTTTCAACCTAAAAATAAAAACCAATTCGAAAAGAATTGAATCTACTATGAAGTATAGCAAATAACAGGGGAGCTGTTATGCTGCCTTTATCAATTCAGGGATGGGTCTCCTGATTTTCTCATAAGGTTGCAGAAGACCTTCAGTGCTTTAGGGGTTTGTGGACAGAGACTCTACCACAACTCATTAAACTCCCCTTAAAGCAGGAGAAAAGTTTTTGAAGAATGATGAAAAATACCATCTCTATTCATCAAACACTAAAGTGGATAAAGATATGTGACATACTGGAAACTTGAAACTAGTTGTTACAAAGAATCCCAAGATGTACAGGACTATGTGGTGATACTATTGAATCTTACTGAAATGAACTTATTCATCCTTAACTAATTCAGCAAACCAAGAGGTTTTAAATCAAAGCTGTTACTGTAACAAGTCATGCAGACCATAAGATAGCTCTTTTTGAACAGCTGCTGATTAATCCACTAAGCCTGTGAGTAGCTATCACTAACTTAATTCTTTCGGAATAAATTAAAACATGCAACATAACCAGAGCTTTCTTTTCCCCAGATGATAGCATGCTCCCAGGTTTCAGACCTCATTGGTTGTTTTTATTATGTGCTTATTGCTTTAATATATATATACATAACCCTTACTACTACTGTTATTATTGTTACTTGGTAAGGTTGGCACATAGTGGCAAAAAGATGCTTCAAGGAAGCAAATGGAACACTTAGGTTTAAAAATGTCAGAAGGAAACATTCTGACTTTGTTAAGTTTCTCCTATCAGACAGCAAAACCCGACAACTTCAATGCACAAACCTCAATTTGCTTCTGTCACCATTTCAATGAGAAAATCTCTTCCCTCAACAAATGTCGCTGTCAAATGAGACTCTTGTCAAATTGGCTTCTTTGGCAAATCCTAAAATCTTTGGAATCTCTCTGGACTTGTATCTATTACAATTGCTAACATGGGATTGCTTCCCCCTCCCTTCTCTGGGGTTTTCTTGCACTGCAGTCAGGACTTAAATCATCATGTAACTCTTTTGTCAGCTTGTCAGTTAGGTGGACAAAGGGCAGTTCTGATTGACAAGTGTGTTATAGGCGTTCAAAATTCCATGAACAAGACAACAGAACAGGAACTGATAGAACACTTATAATTTCATGGCAGTTAATGGTGATAATGTATATTTGCTACTAAAAATTGATACATCATTAATGTTCTCATAAAGACACCCAAAAGCAAAGATGTTTGCTGTAAAGTCAGACATACTTATCTGCCTTATATAGCATTAATGAGGTTTCCTGCTGCTTCTGAATTAACTTCAAGCAATCTCACTGTAATATTTGTTTATAAAACCTTCATGTTATAGTATTTCAATTTTCTTTTATGGGGATTTTAATATTTCCCTTGCTAATACATTTAGCTTTATTAAAAAAAAAAAAGTCCCAGACAGTTCTAGCAGGATCTTCTCCAAACCCTGCTGCCAATTTCAGATTTCATCATTTGAAATTAATCTGTGTTAAAATTTGACATTGATAGCAATGTAATGTAATATATAGGCTATCCCTCAAAACCCCAGTGATTGATTGTGGCGGTATAAAGCTCCAGCTAGACTAGATGACAGAAAAAGGGACTAGAAAGTTTAATTCACTGATATACAGTTAGAATCTGTATGATGAAAGCATTAGTAGAGCTTACCATGACACAGTAACAGAGTTTATGCTTAGGAAGCAGTTTATGGCTTGCAAGTGCAGTAGAACACATTAAAACCCACCCAG
This sequence comes from Loriculus beryllinus, assembly GCA_039877255.1. NCBI lineage: Eukaryota > Metazoa > Chordata > Aves > Psittaciformes > Psittacidae > Loriculus > Loriculus beryllinus. Next base: position 7,662 of record JBCJKH010061297.1, read on the forward strand.
GTCTGCTATATGGAAGATGCAATTGACCTTCATTTTACCAATGAAGAAAGTGCACCACACGGAAGTGCTTTGGGAAGTACCAGAGAGCTCCTTCATTCGACACCATACAAATAATCCTCAAGGTCAACTTTTTGAAAGGGCTGACAGTATTTCACTTCATCAAGCTTAGGTTGGTTTCCACACACTGCAGAGGTGCAGTCCACTTCCCTGCCACCTGCCTCATGGACACCAGGGCTGAATGTGGCTAGACACAAGTGTCTGAATGCTCTAGGTGTTCGTAGCCCAAAAAGCAAAGCTGAGTAGATATGTCCTCCTTTAATTTATACTTCCAGGAAGAGTTCTGACACTATCAAGCTGTTGATAAACAAAACAAATCACACAGAAAGCATATATTATGACAGAATTGTTTGTGCTCCACATATCCAGGACCCATCTGATTTTAAAGAACAGCACAAGTACCTATTAAAACACCATCTTGGCTAACACTGAAGACCTTCTCCTAATTCTGAGCTCCTGTTTAGGTACACCCCTACTAAAAAAGAGATTGTAAAACCCTCACAGATTAAAATGATTGTATCTGGATGTACTAGAGACAAGAAAAACTAAATCACGGTTGTTTTAACAGATGGACTGGCTGGTCATCAACAGCAACCTCCTACTTAAGGGCCAAAGAACTGGATATTTTCTTTGTAAATACATGTATAAATTAATATTCACTAACTGTAAAGCATTCAAACTTGCTGGACAAGTAACTCAATGAAAAGTTCACGTACTTATCTGAGGAGGTTGATTCAGAAATCTCATACATATTCAGTACTTAGATGTTTCTTAATCAACTCATCAAAACACTTGACTAATTGAATGTTGATTGCTTTCTGCAGTAGGGTGAAAGCTTTTCCAGACCCGGTTGGTGTCATTCCAAGGACTGATTATAGCTAGTTTTTAGAACTGACTTATTCTTAACAACTGCATTATCTCTAATGAAAATTCATTCATTCTTCTTATTACCTCAGAAGAAGCAGCAGCTCACTGTTGCTATCAGTTTTCTTTCCAGTTGTCTTAGCTTGATAAACTGCACACTTGTCTGTGTACATTTAAAAGTAACCACGAAAATTACTACCTGGGCTCTAGCTAGGACTTTCTGCACCAGAAGGTTTATATTTGCCCAAGTCAAAGACCAAAATCTTCTGCCATGTACATCAAAATCTTAGGAGAAGATGGTTCCCCTATGGGGAATCTAGACAATCATTTTAACATAAATCTACCTTTCAAAGTTTCAGTATTAAAACAAACCAAACAATATATATAATATAGGCAGTTCATCTGCCTATTACATTCATTCCGGATAGAAAAACGTATCATGCAATCACTTTGGTACAGCAATAAATGGATTAACAAAGAAATTGAGTTCACAAGAAATCAGCCGGAAGGAAAAGGTGAAAATATTAATTCCTTCAATAACATGCTCCCAATCTGGAGGGAACTTTCTTCTAAGCAAGACATTTACACTTAAGGATCTAGTCGCATACTCCTATCTGTGGCTAAACCTGCAGAGCTGGCAGCATAATTTGCTGCCACCCTGGGACTGCAGTTTAACTGCTGTATACAATTTCAAGGACAGCTTTTTTTATTTCACCTTTACTTTTACTGTAAGAGCTAAAACTCCTTCTCATTCTCAGTTATTCCAGTGTAAATTGAAAGCAAAGCCTTGAAACTCTGTAGCATTACTGTGGATTTACAGTTTTACAACTGAGAGCAGAAAAGTGCTCCTAAATATTCTATGTTATTGTGGAATGGTTTTATAGGAGAGAAAGATATTACTTTAAGAATAAAATAGGGAAATTAATCAGAAAGGATTAAAGCCAGAAAAATCTGACACTTTCAATCACTTAAACAGCACAAGAACAAAATCAACTTGTCTTACCATAGCTGTATTACACTAATCCATTTATTTATCTTTTTCCAGAGGAAGAGGTGTAAAGTAATTGCAGAACTAGCTAGATCCCAAGAGTATATTGCTGTATAAGAAAAATAATCCACTGAGAATTTTCCCAAAGCTTTACAGAACAAACTTTACTGCTAAACAAAAGTTGTTCTTTTGCAACACATTGATGTCTGCTTTCTATGAGACACGTGTCTGGTGACACGTTTGGTGAGCACGTGTTTGGTCCTCAGTCCTGCTTAGATAACCAATGGTGACATCAACAGCTTTGTGTGATGGGAAGAAGAAGGCAGCAGTATGAAGAATATTGTGGGACCTCACAGAATATACCACAAAGACCAGAGGATGAGCATAGCCTGAGTTGGATACCATAGGTTAAGTTGCTATCATCATTGTTGCTAGGAGGAGAAGGTGGAGAAAAGTCATAAAGACTCCCAACATTCCTACTCCCAGCAAGCCTACAGTGGCTAGCCAAACACTGAGCAGATTGCTGCCATAAGAGAACCAAAGACAAAACACTGAAATTAAAGAGTTTCCCAAACTTTTCCAAACCCATTTTGACCATGCCAGCAAAACTCCAGAATGCAGTCTGTCAGAAAGCAGTCATGCAGTTCACAATGATTTATCTAACACGCATACCAACCAACAGCTGAACCACTGACCTCAGTATTTATGGGGTTTAGGCCTTGAAGAAGGGTAAAAAAAACTAGTTTTTCAAAAGAGAGCAAGAACACAAATGTTCAGTATTTCAAGATCTCTGTATGTATTGTCAGGTCCATGGACTTTATCAGTGACAAACATAGCTTCAAAACCTGTTCTAGTCGTAGACTCATAGAATGGTTGGAGTTGGAAAGGACCTTAAGATCATTCAGTTCCAAGCCCCTTGCCATGGGCAGGGACACCTCACCCTAGTCCATGTCACCTGAGGCTCTGTCCAACCTGACCTCGAACACTGCCAGAGATGGAGCATTTACCACTTTCGTGGGCAACCTGTGCCAGTGCCTCACCACCCTCATAACAAAGAATTTCTTCCTTACATCTAACCTAGACTTCCCCTCTTTAAGTCTTAACCCATCACCCCTTGTCCTATAGCTTCAGCTCCAACTTTGTCAGATTGTCTTTTTATAGGAGGTGCTCCGGCCCCCTGATCATCCTCATGGCTTCCTCTGGACTTGCTCCAAAAGCTCCACGTCCTTCTAATGTTGCGGACACCAGAACTACACACGGTGCTGCAAGTGGGGTCTCAAAATCTGACATATTAACCTAGGGTATTGAAAAATATTGACAACTTAACCGTAGAAAAGTATGACAGAAAATTCTTTCTTATTGGAGTATATTAAAAAAGAAAACAAGCTTCAGCAACACCTTTTCTCATCTAGATTTGTTGCATGCTTCATTATTTTAAGCTGATGCTCCCAAAAGTCTCAAAGGTTTGGTGAAAAAGAAGTCTAAGCAGTGGAAGCTGATATAGAGTACTTTAGAAATGTAAGAAAACACCTTCTATTTTGGACTTCCTCAAACTGATAGAGCATTCTAAATTTACTTAATGCAAGTAGCAAATGGAGAATGTTAACACAGGCAGGGGATACGAAACTATTTTCACAACAATTTGTTCCACCAAATATCAGGAGACTCTTAATTCCCACCTGGTGAAAAAAAGATTACGAAATGCTGCGTTCGACTTAACCTGACTAAACAGCCATTACCTTGTTTGAAAGGCCTTTAAAGAACTTCATGTTGAAATCAGTTAAAGAAGCAAAAATACATATTTTGAGACATCAGCAGAATCATGGGGGTGAGAAAATATAGAGAGAACCTGAATTTCCACTGATTGTGTATTTATCAGTTTGTCTTTGCTACTAAAGAACAACAAAACCGTAACATGACTGATTTTCAACTGTGATTTTCAGACCAATAAGAAAGTTCAGCTGAGGAGGAGAGGAGATTTAACTCTTTTAGCAGGAGGTTTAATATCTGTGGTTCCCTTCTCCAGGCTCTTTTTAAATAGGCAATAAAGTCCTGTATTAGTTTGTGAACTACCTAGTTGAAAGGCATAGCATTACACAAATACATCCTATGGGTAGATGAGGACAGAAAAAAACCTTCTAAAAGGACTAAAAATACAACACCCCGAATTGCAGAATGCAAACCTCAATGTTACACCCTTGATTTAGTGCATATTATGATTTCTGATTTTTCACTACTGAAATGTTTGATTTTCATCTGCTCCTCCCTGTAATTTGCTGGCAAAATTTCCATGGGAAAATTGATTTGATACATACTTTTCATTTTAGAACTTGTATCTGCAGTATCATCAGACTAAATGTATTACTCCCTATAGTGACACGATTCTCATGTTTCACTCTATCCCCCCCCCCCTCCCCCCCGATATTTTTAGGGGAGAAACGAGTTTATATGGATAAGCAGGGAGAAAGATTTTATTTTCTTTTTCCTACAGTGGCACAAGATACAAACTGGTTAATCACAAGTATTTGACACACTAATTTTCTGTAATTAAATTCTCTACTGACAATGGCAAATAAGTCCAAGGACCTGTCAGCTGTTAGAATTCTTTGAAGCCAGGTATTTTGATGGTGCTCCCATACAAAAAGACATGCAGTTCTGTCCTCTATTTTATGCCCAGCAAACACTTTCCTACAGTTAGCATTCTCCATATGCCTACGTATTACCTGCTGCATAAGGATATTAACATATTATACAACATGTTAATAGGAAGCTCTGTATCTCAAAAACACCTTCTGCCATTTTATCTAAAAAAGCAATATTAAGCATGAATACCATAACTGGCCTATTTACTCAGCATTTTATCATACTCCCTTAAAATCTTACTGACATAAACCAGGTAAAAGTGTACTGATTATAACAAAGATCATTATGTGGTCAAGTTTGTCACTCTTATTTCAGACTGCAGTCTTTTTCTGTTTTTGGGGGTCTTACTTTCATGCCTTCGCATTACACAACGATTTATGAGCTATTTAATGCAATAAACTGGGAAAATATTCCTTCTGATGACAAGAAAATGTGTTATAGTTGGCACTTCGCTGGTGGTGTTTGAAGAGTCTGGTATCTTTGCCATGACTTCCTTTAGTGTCTTACTAATTAAACCTCACTGGAGCGCCTGCTTCAGTAGATAATTTTGGTTCCTGTTTGTAGTCACTGAATGTATCAGCGGCTTTATGACAAATGACCCAGGTTGTATGAAAAGAGATTTATTTGCTTCTGTAGCTTATAGCTTACTTCCAAGTAACTGATTTGTTTGGTGGAAATATTTTGGTCTTGACAGGATTTCTAAGTTGCAGTTTGTGGGAGAGTCTGACCTTGCTGGATGCATTGGCTTTTGTGTGCTGCTTCTCCTTTCTGCCTGTTGCCTCCTCGACTAGTGCTGCTTGCTGTGATGCTCAAGGCAGAAGTAAGCTCCTAGAAGCACACCTTAACAAGAAGTGCTCTCACTGGATAGCAACAGAGGCCAGCCATGGAATTCTTATGCATTTAGTAATTGCATGCCAGGAGATTTCTTTGTTCCTTACAGCTTTTTCTAATTGGGTCTTAACAATTAAATTCTCATTTGGCCTCCTTATGTGCTTGGCCACTGTCATGGTTAAACTCTCTGTAAGGATATTTGGAATCCAATCTTCCTATATCCCTACAACATCATCAGTTCTACACAGGTCCTTGCATCCTATTAGTACTTTTTGCTTGCAGCATTGACGTTTGTCCACCTGCTAAACTAATCCCAAATGACTCTCTCCTGCATTTGTTGGCTGATGTTCAGTATGTGGTAAACTAAACTATTAACATGCATTTTCCCTTCAATTTTACCATCTGGAAGTTTGATTTCTTTTGCTGCCATTACAGCAAGAGTCCCTACGCTGGTCATTTTCCATTATTATGTTATTCTCTTCACTACACACAGGTATTCTATTGTCTTTTATCTACTAATTATATATCTCTATTTTTACATGAGTTTTGTTTCAATTCTTTTACCTGTTTTCCTGAATTCCCTAACTTCATTAATTATTTCTGCTCCTTTTATTCTCTGGTTCAGTATGAGCCTGCTCACCAGCATTTTTTAAATGCCCAGAGATCTTGATAGACTTAGGATAGCTTCTCTGAATGCTCATTGATCTCCCTTGTTCTCATTACTAATCTATCAGGAATTAACTCACCTTTTAAGATTTAATAATTGCATGAGCCAATCATTCGCTACAGCTTAGCTAAATACTCCTTTAGTGTTTACTCAGGTCCTTGATTACACAGGTTGAGTATCTTGTGACATTTCTGTGGTTTGCAAATATTCCTGGAGTGCTCCTACAGCTTTCATGGATCCCTTTGTTTGCTGCTAACTAATTGCTGGTGGTCTGTGTAGTAGCACCTCTGCTCAGGTTTTGTTTGCCTTTTTCCTATCGCACCCACTGTGATCTGAAGAATATTCAACAGTAAACACATCCCATTTCATGTCCATCTGCTCAAAGACTGGAGTGTGGTATTTTTCCATTAATACTGTCTGATCTTTGTTTTCTTTGCTTATATGTACCTTTAAGAGTAGCCTCAGTTTTAACATTATGTTATCTCCTCACCATAAGAAAGAAAGATCAAAAGCATGCAACGTTTAGGCTGCATCTTTTCTCCCTAAAGAGAATTTTTGCCCCTATTGATTACTACCTAATATAATTCTCCCTGTTGAAAGAAGTAAATCGCTGCTAGAGAAAACCTTTTTCCAACCTCCAACAAGTTTCCTGTGGCCCACAGAGCTGCGTTTTCAACCACCATCTGCTGGTTCTTTAATTAACTATTTACTCCTTGCAGCTCTCCTGTAATGCTTTGAATTGTTTCTCTGAACGTGGGGTTTGCGCATACTGACAGAACATTGACAACAGCCAGAGAAGTCCATGCATTTCATCTGTCACTGTCATGAAAGCAGCCAATTACAAATGATCTGGCAAAGCAACTTTAATCTAACCTGCTTGTCATGAATTTGTTAGACCAAAACCATACAGTTCTAGAAAAGAATCAGTTCACTTCCAATGGGAAATTAGGAAAGAGAACAAAATCTTCTCAAAATCTGTAGAGGCTAATAATATAGATTTATACCTTCATTTCTAAAAATGCTGCAGCCTGAGCTGAGACTGACTGTCAAACTTCACTGGATTTGCTGATTGCTCATCTCTCTGTATATAACAAAGGAAAATCTTGACTTCAGGACATAAAGTCTGCCAAGCAAGTTGATTGCATTAACTGGAGATCAATGCAAGAAAGAGACAAATTACTACAAAGGCACATGGAACCTTCCAGAGAGACTCAGAACAACCCATTCCCAGTCCAAAATTCAGACCTATTCTAGCTATTCCATTTGCACTGGACTTGGATTGGATTTGGTACCATTTGAAACAAGCAAAGTTTTATTGATTCAGTGCACGCATTTAAGCTGAGCAGATCACTGGAAGAGCAGACAGCGTTTCAGACTTTACCAAAATAGATGCTCTACATTATAGCAGTGATGGGACAATCAAGTTAAAAGAGGAAATTGCAGCTAAACCTGAAGTTAAAAATTTGGTTGGTTTACAATAACAATCTTAGGAAGCTTTTCTTCTCCTTTGCTCCTTAGGCTCCTGCCTGTCCATTTAGATGGTGGAAGTATGATTGCTCATTCCCAAAATTCATTCTGAGGACCCTGGAATTCAGGAGGCAGAATTTTAAAGGTGTATATATATTAATATCCATACGCAGCTTGTATAAGAATCATTATCATAATCTATTTAAAGTCATATTTAAGACAGAATTGCTTCCCAGAACCATTCTAGAGATGGTATCACTAGAGATGATGCCTTCTAGATGTGATAATTGCTAAAGGTGACATCATTAAATGTGTCTTTAGCAAGCTTCAAACCAAAAGTGGCAGATAACATTTGGAAATTGGACACAGTAGAAAAAGCCTCTTCTTTACCAAAGTTTTACAGGCAAATCTTTCAGCTTGGGTCATGCATTAACTGGAATGTAATTCCCACAACCTGCTCTCTATTCCTGGGGCAGTCATTTGACATAAACTCAGAGAGTTGAGTCTGTTTGATGCAAAGCTTTTTACTGCTTTACATACTAAATCCTTAAAAATTTAAGATAAGCAACAAACATGCCTACAGGAAAAGCTTTCATCATCTAAACAATTTGTCCAACAAGCTGCTTACATAAAATATGGGAGTTTTATTAATAGGAACAAGGCTAATAATGTTCAAGCTGGAAGATCATTCATTCCAAATGATGTACACAGTGGTAGGTATTAAGGCTTCTTGCAGTACAAATCCACAAAGCGTGTTTCATGAATATTAACAAGAACCTGTAAGAGCAGATGCAGTGATCTATGATGTTAGAATGGAAGATGTCTCCAAAATCTCATTGGTAGCTGCAAGGGGGGACTGGGGCTGATACCACTGGTCCAGATGGCTACACAGGTGTACAATCAGTTAGAAAACTACATTTCGTTCTCAATGGCAGGCTCTTGATAGTAAAGATAGCATTACTTGAATATAGTAACTATAGGATTTTAATCGTTTGATCTCTCTGCCTTTAGCCAACAAATACCAATAAACAAATTTTGTGGTAGGAGCCAGTAAAGGTGTCTTTCTCTAGTAACATGCAAAGTTATTTGCACTTACGGAAAAAGTCAGAGTAAAGTAGGTATAAACCCACTGTTGCTAACAAAGCCAAATCTCATAAATCCATTTTGCACAACCACTTCCCAGGAAGAGGATAAGGCGGCCAACTGTTTATTGGTTTATCTCTACCACAGTTATAGAAAGAGATACCCAGAAACAGTAAAATCTCCATCATCCTAAATCAAGCTTGATTTAGGAGAGCAAAAAGCAGCTCCCATAGAATATTGCATCTCTTCCTATTGACATTCCTGTTGATTTTAGTGAGAGTTGTTACCATTCAAGACTACAGATCACAGCATCTGTCAAAATCAAGCACTTGAGTAACAATTTCCCCCCCCATGAAGAAGTTTATGCTCTCAGGGCTCTACTGCTGAAGCATAAACAGCGAAAGGCCCATCATTTTTAGCTTAGCTAATATGATTGCATATGCATTTGTTGAATCCTTTTATTACATATCAAAGACATTTACTACTTTGTATAAGACTTGAAAGTATAGTTTGAGGATTTGCCAGCAACAGCTTATAAAGAAAGGTTTACAGGAAAAACAGAAGAAATTGCAGGCATTCAGAACTATTCAGCATATAAGCCTAAAAACCTTGAAGGAATGTACTTCTGCACTACCTCAGAACAGCTGCTGGGCTGAAGTGGCAACTTCCATGAAAATCTGACTGAATAATAACAGGAGAAAAAAAATGTTGCTGTCCATACAATCTAAAATTAATATAGCATACCCTCAATTTGGGGGGACTTTAGTGAGAACATTCTGACCTCCAGAAGAAATGAGTAGGGCCATAAATGCATCTAAACTTTGTTAATGAGCAAGCTAAAGGAAAACCTGAACAGCGTTTGTGACGGCTTATCTTCCATCTGTTCAAACAGCTGACCTTGGGATTCTCGAAGTACTGCTGGGCAAACTTTCTCTCCTAGGTACAGCTTCTAACTGTAGCTGTAATGTCCATCTTGAGGAGCTCAAACTTTGCAGTAGTGTGACCTCTATGATAGCTCCAGTATTTGGTCATTCTCAGATGCTTCACTGATTTAACAGAGTTAAAATGCACAAGTTTGCAGAGGGACACCAAAACAAAGCACCTACATCAGGTAATGACAATTTACGTAGTGGTCCTAAACCTTGCTGAGAGGTCTGTTTATACCGTAGACCACTGGTTGATGGTGAAAGCCACATCAGTTCAAATCACTTCTACTCATCCAAGTGTCCCCAAGCCCTTTTAAATTCACTAGTTGTAACTGAAGAAAATGGAATAAATCTATTTTCAAGTTTGCAAAAAACTGCTTCTTTTCCTGTAAGGACATTTTGTACCTCTGTCCGTTCATGATTTTACAACTCATTAACAACTCTTTTAGGCTTTCACAACTTTTTCCCAGTGCCAAGAAAACAACTACTAGAATACGCTTTTGCTTCATGAAACAGTTTTGGACTGATAGCAGCCAAAATGCAGATGCCAGAAAACTCACATAGTCCTTTCTTGCAAAGGAACTGCCATAGCCTCACAATTTTACTGCCTCTCTGCTGAAATACTGGGTGTGCACTTTTTAGTCCTGCATCCACCTGAACAAACAGCTCCAGCAATACCAAAGATTAATAAAACGCTGAACAAAGTCAAATGGCTTAGATCTTACTCCTGTTCTGACGACTTACTTATGCAGTCATCTTAGGTCATTCCTTATCTATCTACAAACACCTGGAATTTATCCATGATCTTTCTTTCCCCTCTACACACTGATTGTATTTATGTTTTCCCTATTTTTCATTAATTTAATGAAATCTGGAGAGACTCAAATGATCAGAAGTTTGATTAACTTTGTCACTTAAGTAATTATTTTATGGTAGTTTTGGAGCCAATCTTCCATCATATAAAATGTATTATAGGCATTACAGCTCTCGTTCAATAGAAGGCTCCTGACAGAGCCCTGTTATATCACTCATTTCACTGGCTGCTCTCTAGGCCAACAGCCATTATTTATTCTTCTCACTATATCACACAGTTTTAATGAAGAGAGGGGTTAATGTATATGGAATAAGCAACAAAGAAATCAAAACTCTTTCATTTCAGAGCAAAGATTTTGACTTTTGAAGAACTATAAAATAACGATATGCCTCGCACCAAATTTCAGCAGAACATCAGCAGGTTTTTTCCATGAGAAACCCCAGAAAACATTCCAGACTCAATCAGTGGCTGCAGATCATTTTCCTGCTCTGTGAATGTCATCCATCTATTATTGTCACAATAAATTGGGAACTGTTTCCTTTCCAGCCCTCAACGCTATGCTTATTAGATCTTCAAATGACAAATCAGGGAAACACTGCTGACAGATTCAGAAGGAGGTAACTTCAAATAAAGAGTGAACTTCTACATTCAAGGCAACTACAGAGTCATTGTTAGCCCTGTTGCTGATGCTCTTCAGTCATTTAAATGGACTGTAATTGAATTTGAAAAGATCATCACAATACCTACCAACAACCAGTTCTTATCCTGGCTCATCCCCTATCTGAAGACTCCTGAAGCAAGGAAGTTTCTTCTAGCACAAAAAATGCTGTTATGAGCTCCACTGGCCCTGCCATGGGGCAGGTTACACACGGCAGGGAACAGATGTAATGGGAAGAGAAGAAACTCAAGAAAATTCGACTGATTTCTTTAGTAAAAAAGTTCTCACTTTCAACAGTACCAAGTACCTGATGTTCACATCTATTCATCTGAAGTCCTGAAGGTACATCAGTTATAGAATTTCCAACAACCTAAGGAACCAATTCACACTGAAAAAGATCGAAAAATCCCAACATCTTCTCACACCTCCGTTGTGGGTTATTTTCCTGAAGGCTTATCCAAGAAATTTTTCTTCCATTTTGTCCTGAGTTATAACGCACAGTAAATACACAGTAAAATACACAGTAAGTATTTGAATTTGATAATTGGGTCCCAAGTTAGAAGAAATGCAAATTCTGGTTCCCTGAGTGCCTTTTATTTTTACGTTTTACCTGAAATTTTAAAGGCAATGGAAAAATCGCAAGCTTAGAATTGCCTCACATCTTACTGCTCGTTATAAGGCAGGAAAATCATCTGACACTAAAGAATTAAAAGCTTATCTTCCTACAGCCCATTTCTGAAGCTTTAGGACACCAGGAGATACCCTTGGTGATGTGAATTTTTCCTGCACAGACCTATTTAAACTTATGTATTCATATATTCATCACTTGATGATCTGTATCTTGGCAACATATCTAACAAACAGAACTAGCCTGCCACTGCTGCTAGTTGCAGTGATACCACTACTGTATAACTAGAAAACATCCCTAATCGCCAAATTTCTGTAATTTAAATAAATCACAGCTATACAGCAGTGTAACAGGCAAGCCACACTTTCTTTCAGCAAAGCAATACCACTTGGTCTATGTATGAATTATATGGCGTTTGAGGTGACAGAAACCTCTAAAAGATGTATTTGGGGTGATTAAAAGGAATTTAAATTCACAAAGAATATTTTCTGTAATTTAAATCCATAGTTTAACCTGGAAGTGATTTGTTTCAAGAAAAAAAAAAACCCACAGCATTTCCAATAACTTTTAACTAAAGAAATGACAGAAAGAACACAACTTACATAGAAGAATGAGTGGAATCTGCCCGGAAAATAAGAGCTAAATGACTAAGAACTACTTCTTCTAATGTCATATCTAAAATAAATGAGTCAAATACCTGATAAAGGTATCTTGCAATACCTTGTACATCAATTACTACATAGCCCCGCATGTTACAATGCATATGAAGCCCCTCAGTTTGAGCTGGAAGGAGTATTAAGCAGCTGTTCTGACAAAATCTTGCATAAAAACATTTCTAGCTCAATATTGTGCGTATTTAATCAGTGTTGCCATAGTATTGCTAATTCTAATGAAATCTTTCTATCTTCCTCTGCAGCTTCTTTTCCATTCATTGCTGTTTGTTGAACCCAATTTTGGGCTCATGCTCAAGATTATTTATTTCAGCAGAGACAAAAGTTTTCTACTTTCTGTTATCGCATTCAGTGGTAGCTTGTGTGAGTAACCTCTGATGGGCTTTTGAATGGAAAAACAAACAGACAAAAGTTGTAGATTCACTTGAAAGTTAAGAAAAAAAAAATGAATCAAGATATGCTGGATAAAGTCCAAGTAAACTGAAGGAATACAAAGCTAGGGTTGGGAAAGGCAGCAGAGTTACATGAATCAGGAATTAGAAAGGCTTAAACTGCTGCAGATCCAAATTCTAAGCTGCATGCTGAGTTTTGGCAACCTGACTTAGAATGAGCTAAATGAAAACACAAGTGAGCTGGAACAGCCCAAAAGATGGCTTTTTGCTCTTATCATGCCCAGAATGAAACAATGATGGATTAAGAAAGTAATAATGAGGATTTGGAAAGAAAACATGGAGACACGCACACATCAATAATGAAGGGAAAAGCATTTAGCAGGCTTAAAAATATTGGTGCACTGAGACCAAGCAGAGCAAACCCAGGCTTTATTGTCTCTAATAAAAATGTACAATGTGATTCTGTATCTTAAATAAAATGAGAAATGGGAAGGATGTCTCTCTAATAATCCAGGCAACTTTCCTCTGAGGGATAGCAAGACGCCTACTTGTGCATATCATCGAACTGAAGCATCTCACAAAAGCAATTAGCAAGCTCTTTACTATGCTCTCTGCTGGGGAAACTCACAGGACTGAGGTGGTCACAGCACTGCTTTATCTGGGGTCCTGAACCCAATAATGAAGAATTCTACAAAGTGCCACATGAAGCTGATGGAGTGAAGTGATGGAACAGATAAGTCAGTGTTATTAATGTCATATGTGTCTGGCCTCTGGGGTACCTCAGCCAACCAGCTGCAGGCAAAAAATACTCTGGATT
>JBCJKH010061300.1:0-10045 GCA_039877255.1 Loriculus beryllinus
GAATGGGTTGCCCAAGGAAGTTGTGAGTGCTCCATCCCTGGCAGTGTTCAAGGCCAGGTTGGACAAAGCCTTGCATGGCTCTTCACTGAAAGATTCTGCAGAGCACTAAAATGTTTTGTTCTGATTATCATCTTAAACTCTGACATCTTCTTTCTGCACAGGCTCTATACTTGCTGTGCTTGGAAGTCCTTGGTAACTCTGTGTAACAGTATGGCATCCAGTCCTGTCGCATTATATAGTCAGTAACATGGCAGAGTGTTTATCTTTCCTGTGGAAGCAGTGTAGACCTTAATCACTATTTCTTTAGTTATCATGACCGTTCAGTACAAAGCAGATAAGACATTCCACAAGTGTGGCATGCTTAAGGTTTATGACACTCCTCAGGAAGATCATTCCTTCTGGTGGGGAATAATGTACATTGATTTCCACTGTCCTGTCTTGAGCATATTGTAATAGTTCACTCAGATAAGTGTTCCCAGGGACTAGCCTTTGTTTACTTTGTTCTCTAGCCAAAACCATAGCTATGACAATAAAGAGCATCAATTTCAATACAAACACTTCATGCATGCCACAACTGAGCAATGTTTGGGGTGTTTGTAATACACTGATTTGTTTTTCTGTTTAAGTTAGTAAACTTAGCACAAATATTTTCCTTCAAAAGGGAAATAACACCAACAAAGAAAGGCTGCAGTTGTCAGGTTGCTCACCCATGCACTGAACCATCTGTGAGCCTGTTTCACAGAGCTCTTATGACACCACACCATAAGTGCCTAGATAGGCAAATATGGTACTTCAGCTAGGTGAATATGTGGCCTGAGCACTGGTCAGAAGAAACACATGGACTCTGCACACTCCATAGCTGCTAGTGTGGATCTCTTTTGTGGACTTAGTAAATAGTAATTTTATTAACATGTATTATTTACTTATAATCTGGTCATTAATTTTCATTAAACAGTCACAGCCATATATGTGTCTGCCTGCCTTCAGTGAAGTGATTGCACATCAAATAAAAAATCAAAATCGAAACCTGGCTTTTGCAGTGGGGAATTATTCTTGAAAAGATGTTGCAAAAAAACCTCATGATCTGATGTAAGAGGGGAGAAGTTGTCAGATGCCAATCCTAGGCTGAATTAGAAATGTTAACATTAATGCAAAGATAACTATGTAGTGACATATACATAAGTGGGACAGAGCTGTATCATGTCTCTGAAAAATAGTAACAGAGGAGCTTGAACTCCTCTTTTCCCACAGAATGCTTTTCCTGGTATATCCAAACCAATATGCGTCATACACCTCAGTTCAAGCCTTCCTCTGTTAGCTTGGAGTTTCCTACAGCTTCCTTTCAAACTTTTCTTTGTTACCAGTTTCATCTTTCCAGAGGGACACTGTGACCTGCTTTGACCCACGGACAGAGTTAATACAGTGCCAAATGTAAGCCAGACTATGCACTGGCTGTAGACTGGCTTCTCACATCTGGTGTCCGGGTTAGAAACACCTGAAAGGCCTTCTGTGCAACAGACAATATTTCTAGACAAGAGAGCATTTTTATTAAAGAGAAGTGTCAAGAGAGTACAAGCACCTTTCTAAATCCACTCACCTCAGTTTATTTTGGCAATTTTTTGAGTAGGTGACCTTGAAGGAAAAGAACCCAGAATTCAAAAAGCAATTTACTGCTGAAATCTGAGCTGCTACATAAGAGGGGTAAACTGCAGGGAGAACATTTCCTCTCCAAGCACCACACCATTAAAGACACACTTCTCTTTTGCAGTTCTGCAGTAACTACTCTGATTAATATTTCTATTTATCCTGCCTGCCTGTTCTGTGCACCTTTCTCTGGCTGACCCTTGCACGTGGCCCTAGTTGTTTCCCCATCATTATCCTGTAATGAAGTATGAAAGTGCGGTTGATCTTGGTGCTGAAAACACAGCCAGACTTCTTAGTAAAGAAACAAAACTTTAAAACAATTTAAAAGGATTTATGGACTCACATCTGTGATCTCTGTCTCCCAAGGATGTGTGTGTACTGACCTCACCAGTCATTGAAGCCCTCCTCAGTGGAGAAGAATACATGCTCCATTTGGAGGGAGGGGTGGAGAGATGCTTTCCATGCACTGTAAGCATCATCTGTCCTGGGATTTCTGTGAATTTTAGAAATGAGAGGATACAGCACAGAAAAAGAAAGTGTGAGCACTGCTGTCTCCTTCATACTTACACTCTGAAATAAAACCCGTTACACCCATAGAAAAAATGCAGCCATGAGCAGAGCTTGGACCTTATGCTGTGTGCACCTGAGCTGAAGATTCAACCAGCACAGTCCTGTTTCTGTACTGGTTGTTGTTGAATCAGCTGATATCATAAGCCCAGTGTGAATATCAGAGGAGCTGAGATCAGCCCTATGCATCTGCCCAAATTCATTTGTTTCTATTCAGCTCAATACTTCTCAGCACAAGTCATCCTCTGCTGTTAGTCCTTACTGAGCCACCACACAGCCACACATAAAACTTCACTCCCTGCAGTAGTGCTTGCATTCCCACAGTTCCCACACAGCTCTGGTTTCAGCAAGGAGACGTGAATGGCCCTGGAGGATTTTGTTTTTCATTGTTATGGTTTATTCTAATTTAAACAAACCCAACAATACGCTGTGCTTTGCAATGGAAGAAGTCTCACACAGCCTTTTAAAGAGATGGCAGCGAATACTTCCAAAGTCCTTTTTCATAATATTTACAAAGTAGTTGATCCAGACAGTAAAGGCACAACTCCCGTATGTCAGAAATCAAGAGAGAGACTTTCTCACACAGGTCTTGAGTGAACAAGCATGTGCAGAGTCCTGAAGTTCCAGGCAACTCCTGACTCATTATCTGCCATATCCATGGGGCAAGCAAAGGCTGTAAGCACTCTCTTTCCAACAGAGCCCCATGTTGTGTCTGAACACACAATTGAATCTGCTGTTCACAGGTGAGAATGGCTCTCATGGCAAATCAGGTAACATCTGCTTTATCTCCCTTCACAATATAAGGTTAATGTTTTGTGTTGCTTCATGCTCATTTTGTTTAAATCTGCCTATTAATTTTTGTACTATGCAGTCATTCTCAAGCCGGGCATGACATCAGTCTTTCATTATTTAATGACTTTTCCTTTGTGGGGCAACATACAGCTCTTCCATATAGCTCATCACTTTTGGAAAAAGACCAACTTAATGAGTTTCTTGACTGGATGAGGAGGAGAAAAAGGAAGAGTGAGATTTTTTTGTTTCTTTTTAGGGATTCAACTGTAGACTTGCTTTCTTCAGGCTGGAGAAACTCCAAATCATTTCTGCCGCACTACTGATGATGCCTGACTGGCATGTTCTTGCAGATGTTAAACAGTGGCACAGCAAATTGCTTAACCTTTGCCTGAAGCATAATTTCCTAGACAGCGAGGTGCTAACCTCTCCAAAGCAGCTGCAGAGGGTTAGGAAGGTGCCATTTTTCCAACTGAAACTGGACAGTTTGAAGTGACAATCTCATATTTTCCCATTGCTACTTATTCCCAGCACAGTGTTTCTACACATATGCAATGGAACACATGTCTCTTGGAGGCAAAAAGCTTTGGTGTGTGTTTCCAGTGAAACAATTACTAAAAACCAGTCTGAAAACATAATTTTGACAGCAGCACTTAAACTTTAATTCCCTGTCAGACCTGGAGCCTGAGCAAGGCCATTGGGAGAGACCAGCTGTAAGCCTTGCAATGAAACCTGCCTACTCCATCAGGCCAGGGCAGCCAAGAGGTCCGAGTTCAGCTCAGGCAGGTTGCTGCTGACAGCAGAGGAAACAGCCCTGCACTGTTCTCGCCTGCATGTGAGACATAGCATGAGTGGCTCTGGGGCCATGGGAGGCCTGGGCAGGGTTTAGAGCGGTCAGACTCAGCAGCAGCAGCAGGCACTGCTTCCAGATCTCCCACCCCAACTCTTCTCCACCCAAGCACGGCTTTCTCCTTTCCCTTCTATTCCTTCTGGTAAAAGCAGGCTGATATGGCCTGGCCTTGAAGCTTTTGTTTGGTTTTGAATCACAGAATCACAGAATGGTTTGGGTTGGAAAGGACCTTAAGGATCATCCAGTTCCAACCCCCTGCCATGGGCAGGGACACCTTCCACCAGACCAGGCTGCTCAAAGCCCCATCCAGCCTGGCCTTGAACACAGCCAGGGATAGGGCAGACACAGCTTCTCTGGGCAATCTGTGCCAGGGCCTCAAAGTCCTCACAGTGAAGACTTTTTTCCTAATATCTAATCCCTGTCAGTTTAAATCCATTCCCCCTTTGCCTGACTCCAAAGCACCATCTTCAAACCAGCTGGAGCTGAGGCGGGTGGAGAGGTCTCCTTGTGGTCCAGACTGCAGGCAGGCTCACACAGGCAGGTCACTCAATCAAGGGGCTCAAGTTAGATTTGAACACCCAAATGTATCTGAATGCCCATTGCTCTCTCTGCCCAGTGAACGTTCTCCGTATGAATAACGGCCTACTGCACAAGGCTTGCAGAGTTGGCCACCAGCAGCCCTCCTAGTCCAAAGGGTTGGGATGTGCCATGGGGCCACACAAGGGAATGCTGACCATGTCAAGGTATGGTGGCAAGCTCACCTAAACCTCCTCACGCACACTAGGAGTCCAACACCACTTGATGAAGGTGAACTCTGTGCCCCCGGGTCTGTGAGCTGCCCTGTGCCCCAGGACCCCGAGGGAGAGCACAGTACCCTGCGTGCCCCGTTCTCTGCTTGCCAGCGGCAAAGCTCGGGGGCAGCCGCCGCTCAGCTCGTTCAGCGGGCGAGGAGCGGGTTCTGCTCCCGGGTACCACTCTCACGGCGGTCGGACGCCATGTGGGGCCGACGGGTGTACCTCCGCCCCAGGCAGCGCCGCTCCTCCTCGGCCGGGGGACTACAGCGGGGCCGGGGCTGGGCGGTTGGGGGTGGAGGGGAGAGGCGCCTCGGCCAGAGGGAGTGCGGAGCCGCCGTGGAGGGCGGAAACGGGGTGGGGGGGATTTGCGTCAGTGAGGGAGCTGGGAGCGGGCGAGGGCGGGAGGGACGGACCGAGGGACAGACGGACCGAGGGAGCCTGCGGACAGGCACCCGCAGACCCCGCTCGCCCGCCGCCGCTGTCTATCGCCCCATGGAGCTGTGCCCGGGGCCGGCGGCGCCCTTGGGCTGGGCGCTGCCGCTCCTCCTCGCCCTGGGTGCGGGGCTCAGCCACGCCACACCGCACCTGCGGTACACTCGGCCGGGCTCCCGCAGCAAGTGAGTACCGCCCGCCCCGGGGGGGCTGCGGGAACCTCTGCCGGCGGCGGGGCGAGCTGAGGCGGGCTGGGGCAGCCGGGGTGCCGCGGCGGGCGGGCTGGGGCGGCGTGTGGTTGCCCTCAAGCCGCCGGCCGACCCTGACGGCCGTTGTCTTTTCGCCCCAGGAACTGGTGCGCCTACATAGTGAACAAGAACGTGAGCTGCTCGGTGCTGGACGGGACGGAGAGCTACGTCCAGGCCCAGTACAAGTGCGCCTGGAACCAGTTCCCCTGCCAGCCCACCTTGGTGTAAGTAGCCGAGAAGGCGACCTCGGGCGGGAAAGCGCTTGGGCGTTCGCTGCCAAGCCCCGGAGGGGAAGCGGTCGCTGTCGCTGGGCTTGGACTGTTCCCGGCACCCCAGAAGGCACCCGACCGGGGCGGGAGGGCACGTACCGCCTCTTGATCCCAGCACGGCCCAAACAAAGCGCTGGGGTTTATTGTGAACATAAGGCTGCCGGAGCTAATTAGAGCCAGATTGAGCGCGTTGTTGATCCGCACAGGCAGGGCAGTGCGCTGCGCGCAGGCGAGCAGCGCTGTCACACACCACCGTGCTGCGCCGTGGTGGGGCTTGTAGGGTGGTGGGGCTTGTAGGGTGGTGGTAAGCGTGCAGAGCCGCCTTCCATAGGCGGTGGAAGCGGCAGCACCTGTTGGGGGCACACCTATGCATCCTGCTCCGGGTTTGGCAGGGTACGGCGGCGCTCAGACTCGGTTTTATAGCTGCTCTGTGTTGCTGGATCGGTGCGTAACAGCGAGGGAGAGCCAGGGATGCGAGCCAGCACATTTACAATCTGTGTATCCCTGTCAGTTGTCCAGCAAGGAGAGCAGCCAGCGCAGAGATTTTTACAGGGGGTTATACAAAGTTACTGATTTGATTTTAAACTTCGTGCTGTTGAGTGTGACTGTGTGGCGGTCAGTAGAGTGACCACCTCATGTGCTGTGTGAGCCCTGCAGGTACAGCAGGAGTCAGGGAATGGCTTTATCTTGCTGTATCTTAAGACTAATTCAGGCAAATCCCCTTTCCTCAGTTTCATACTTGAGGAGCAGTAATATTTACATGTTTCTATTTGAAAACTGTAGGTGATAAGCACTTTCTGAAACCATTTCACTTCCTCATAGGTCACTGGAAGGACACCCATAGATTTTCGTTGATTAGGCTTAGAGTTGGGCTGAGGTGATGGTGAGGATTCTTTTACAACAAAGAATAACTAACTTTTATTTTGACATGAAATGGTGAGGATGAGACTGATACCGCTAAATCCTGCATGCTACTGAAACAAGACTGCAGGCATCAATGACGCTGGGGCCTGTGACAGTAGGTGTCAGGCATTTGGCATTCAAATGCACTGCTTTCTGTTTGTTTGGGTTGTTATTTTTGTTAAAATACACAACTTTTTCTCTATTGAAGTATATAAACACTGGAATTTGAAGGAAATAACAAAGGCAGCAGACAGCTGAGTAACACGGTCTTGTGTAATTTCCCTTGTTTCTCTTTGGAGTGTTGAGCTGGCCATTTTGGACTTCTGACTGAGCTTATGGGCTGTGTAATGGGGTGTGCCCTCTGTTGTGTGAAGTCTCACAGAGGAGTGAGGAGTGGTTGAAACTGAGCTCTTTGAACACATAAATCACCAAGCATTAAGATAAGGAAATCTCAGAGGCAGTAAATTAGGATTTTCTTGAACTATCTGCTAGTAGTTAATGAAGAAAGTGCAAAGGCATTGCTTCTAGCCCAGGAAATACCTGATCTGAGAACTGCTTGAGTGGGTGAGATCTTTGGCAGGAGCCAGATGGGGAAGCCCAGCTTCAGCAGGGGGCTGGACTGGATGACCTCCAAAAGTCCCATCCCTTCCAGATGACTCTGTGGTTCTGTGAGATGGCATTGTCTGTCCTTGGTTTCTAAACATCTGGAGTTGGCTGCTGTCAGAGAGAGAATATGGGGCTGAACAGACATTTGGTCTCTCCTGCTGTGGCCAATCTCATGAGAGTTTTTTGTTCTTTTGAGAATGGAATTAGGCATTTATCATAAGTCTTAGTTTCCTGAGTTTGACTTTCTTTGGTGAACATTGCTGTTACTTCTTTCTTCGTAGCCATAATAGCAATTGTAAAATCATTCCTTCACATAAAATATTGTAAGTACCTACCACAGCACCAGCTGATTAATACTGAAAGCAGCTGGAATATTAAAATCTTTACATTGTATTGTGTTCAAAACTCTCTGTGTATAGGCTGTGACTTGCATTTTTCTGTCTGTTGCTGGTATATACCTTTTCTTAGTAGCAGAACAGGAAAGAAATTAATCCAAAGCATTTGAAATACACAGTTCAAATCCTGCAAACCCCCAGCTTTAGTCCTGTGAAAAGTATTTAATTCAGTAGGAATAGCGGTCTGTGTAAGAGAATGTGCTTATATATATTTATTAGCTAATGTTGGCAAAAATAAGACAGTAAAGAGATACAAAAGCAACAAAGAAATAACTGTGAAGACTCTGAAATTATTCTCTTTTTCCTTTATGCACTTACATAGACAAGTTAAAAATGAACTAAATAGTAGATATTCATCACAATAAACTGTAGTCCCTGTGTAGTCTTCTTTTGATACCCATGGCTCATCTAAGAGCTCATTCTGCTGCACACAGTGGAGACAGTGAGATCCAAATCAAACAAAGAGCTTGTTAACTGTATCAGAGATGTACTAGTTTTATTAGTACTTAAGTACTACTAGAGCTTTTTTTATCAGTCAGTAGATTTATTGTTGATCTGATGTTTAGGTTCAGTCTAGGTTATGCATGACAAATTACTTAAAAAGCTCATTGCATTTTATATGGGAGCATTTCCTGCCTTAAACATAGAGTTGTAGTCTTGACTTCCACATGTTCTTCGTATACAAGGGAGTGTATATTGCAGGTATGGATTATAGTCAGCACTGATTTTATTGTTGTTAGAAATAGAAACCTCTGGTGATCAAGCCTAAAAATCATGTGCGTGCATGAACCCTTTTTACCTACCCTTAGGGGCCATTAAAATATCATTTGTCTGAAATAAAGCCCCACTGTTGGAATGACTGCACTTCTAGGAGTGCTAACTGTAATTTCAGTTTGGCCACAGGGTATATTTCCTGAAATGTTAAGTTGAAATTCAGGAAATTATTATACTTCATTGTTTAGCTGTTTTATAAATATGTGGGCTTGATTGTGCATTTCCTTGCTGAAAGGTTAGTGAATGCTTTGGCTGGTTAAGGTGTCAAGGATAAATGTGAGTTGAAGTGTGGCTGCTTAAGAGATAGGAAGAGAGGGAGTAGAAAGAAAAAGCAGAAAGGCCCTTTGAAGTATGTTCCCTTTGAAGTGTGGGGGGCTCCTGATTTATTTTTCTTAAAACTGTGGCTAGCAAAGGAGGGAGGAACTTTTATTAGTGGGTGACTGGACTGAAGGTTACTTACACAAAAATATTGGGGTTTTTTTCCCACTAAAAAGAACTTATATGTTTTGAAATTTGAAAGACTGCTTCCTAAATAGGTGATCCCTGCCCACTTCTTTTGTTGTGTATTTCCTTTCTTAGTCTTCTTATGGATGGTTTACTAGCTTAATTAGCATTATTAGCAATTTGTAACTAATAGTGCTGTCTGATGGTAGGAGTAAAATGTATTGCTCTTCTGGCAAGGTTATACACACTCTTTAGGGTTGTGGCTTCTCTTGAACATCCTCTGGTCAATGCTTCAGGGCAGGGTGTTGTTATACCAGTTGCTTGTTTTGCCTCTAGTAATGTTGGGACACCTGGCTGTACTGTAGGTGCTCCAGTTTATGGCCCAGCATTTTTGTGCAAAGCTCCTCTCACTAGTAAGGTTTTGATTGTAAAATTTGAAGTGAACTGAAGTGGGTGAAGCAGGGGGATGTTTTCTGGGTTTCCGTCTTTGCTCAGAACTGCAAATGGGGCTTCCCTATATGAGGCAGTAAATCAAATAGAAAAAGATTTAGACTGGGAAGAATCTCTGGGGGTCATGTAATCCCCCTGTAACCCCCAGCTAGCAATGGAGCCAGCTTCAAAGTTAGATGAGGTTGCTCAGGGACTTGAAGAAAGGAATGTTTTGTCAGATCCCCTAAGTCAAGTACCAGCCCTCATTAATTCTGCTCATGTGAGTAAAGGTATCTGTGTGCTCAAGCGTGTAACAAGTCAGGTCACCTGTCTTTAGCTTGTGGGAAGTGGATTTCATGATACAGTGTGAGCTTCTCATCTTAATGACAAATGTATAGTAAGCAAACCTATTATTTCACTATGTTGCACATGCTTAGAAAATGGTCAAGAAAATGAGGAATGAATCAATAGCGAAATCAGCAAGCCTCTCCAAATCTCTCATTGAGCAATAATTTCCAACTTCTTGTCATTTAATATTTTCAAATGACCATAAATAAGCCCACTGCCAAACTAATCACAGTTTTAATCACTGCCATGAGGAAGATTTAAGAGAGAAGACTGAAATAACTTTAGAGGCTCTTACAGCTAGTTTTCTGCAATCATAAATACGAGGATAAATATACTTACGAGTAACACACTACTCTTAGTAAGCAGTATTCAATGTTTATTAATAAAATAGTATTGAGTAAAAGTGGAAATTTTATTACCACAAAAGAATGTATCAGACCTCCAGTTAAACGGCTGCATCGATTTACCATTTTCTGGCAACCCTAGAGCAAGCTGGGTGGAGTACATCAGCCCCAGTCTAGGAACATATAGGAAATCCACATGTAGTTTTCAA
>JBCJKH010061306.1:0-19303 GCA_039877255.1 Loriculus beryllinus
TAATGTGCCACCAAATGTCTTGTGTGGATTTTTGTACAGAATGAAAAGGGTTCTCATGTCAAGCTGATAGAGCTTATATATAGTACTCCATTTTCATAGATTACCCAGTTGTCAGTACAGCCATGGTGCCTATAGTCTTAACAACGGTTTTGCTACTGTAGATGGATACTTAGGCTGCTCTTCTGCCCACTTCTTTTGTAAAGAGGAAGAAAAGTCTTTCCTATCAAACCCAGACTTACTTTAAATGCTTCATTACGTATTCCTTTGTGACCAAGTTTGTTCTTACTAATGTCAACGAATGTTAAGGTAGATGGTAATTCAGGGAGTTTCCTTATCCTATTATCACGAAGCACCAACTCCTGAAGTTGGGGCAACCTCCAGAAGGCATCTTCATGAATCTCTGATATAAAGTTTTCAGTCAAATCAATCCTCTTTAAATTGTCTGGCAGAAAGATAAAATAGAACATACATGTAAGAATGTATTCACTAAAAGTTTTTCTGAAAAAAAAAAGAAAAAGGCAAATGGGTTATTTAAATTGTGGGTGAAGTGTTTTGAAACAGGCACATTCCTAACCCACTATGTGATAGTATTTTCTCCCTTTCTCAGTATAAAATGCAATAATCCGTATTTGAACAGTTCTTATTAAGAAGGAAACCAACACTTTGTTCTCACGCTGTTTAGAACTGCCTGTGTTATTCGTCATACATCTTTTAGTGAAAGATATTAATGTTAATAGTTTTAAAATTTCTGTGTGTTCTGAAAATATTTAAATGTCTGTAGTTTGGAAAAAACCCCATATTTAAATGGAAAAAAATATATTCCCTACCCCCTTCTTTCACATATTTATTTTCAACATTTCCTTCTACATAAGAAATTTGGTGTATTGATTTTTTTCTAAATGCACTTACTTTTTCCAATCAAAAAAGAAAAATTAAACTGATTTTTTGGCAAAGAGAACAACATCTAAATATCAGTGCACTAATCTGCATCAATTTGAAATGTATTAATCTGCTGTTTAATTATATTTTCCAGTATTTTATATATTTTATTTTATTATATTTTATTTTATTTTATTTTGTTTTATTTTATTTTATTTTATTCTTTTCTTATGCTAACAGCGTATTTTGGGCTAAATACATTTTCTCTCTTGTTAGAATTTATTCTTCTCGCTTTTTTATACAATAAACATGTTCCTTCCCAACCTTCATCTTGGTTTGAACAAACCAGACCCTTCTAGTTTTCTTTTATAAACGGATCTTTGCCTTTCCCTGAGTTATTGTAGTAGCCTTTTGACACTGATTCCACACTTCTCATCATGAAATCAATAAGCTTCATTTACACAAAGCTAGGTCTAAACCAAAGAATATGGCTTGATATTCAAGCTGATGAGTGTATAGTATTCCCACTCCCTAAACAGGGCGCACCTAATACTTCCTGAAAAATCAAGCATCTTTAAGAAACTTAGGCAGTAAATGTGACAACATAAGGTTCCTAAATCACCAGTTTTATGCCACAAATAGTTTTGCATTATCAGTTTTCATTTACTGAAGATTTTCTTAGATAATTCAGGAACAAACTAATGAATATAGAATTTAAAGGTAAAATTGAAAATTAAAATTTTTTGCACAGATACTTTGCAAATAATTTAAAGTATGTCTACTTAAGAACTGATCTTGCTTAGGAAAACAGTACTTTCTTATCTGCTACATACATTCTATGAGCTATAGTTTTTTTTCCTACCTTTCTAAAGCTAATTACAATCAAGAGCAAAAAAATATATTAACATTGTTTTCTCTAATAATTAAAAAATTTGACAGAGAATCTGCATTTGAAGTATTGACCTTTACATTCAAAAATAGCAAGCTGCTTCTCCATACCATGATGTAATATTGCATAAAATTAATCACTATGTCTTAGATTAGCATAAGCCAGAAATAATAGAAATTAAAGATAATTACACCAATACTACTATCCATACTTAAGTTAGCGAAGTCATTTCTGTTGATCTTCCTGATTCTGTTGTAGCGTGAGTAGAAATACATGGTTTTCTTAGGCAATGGTGGAACAGCATAAAGTTCACGATCATCACAGTAGACTGTCGTCCCTAGGCATGTACACAAAAGGCAAGTAGGAAGACCTATTGAAGAATTTGAAAGAAAACAGTTTGTTACAAAAAAGGTGTACAAAATTGATATGCTAATTACTGCAATAAAATGCTCACCTAAGAGCATCATAAGATTTTGTTAATGATAAAGTTCACTCCTATTGTTTTTTGATTACAAGATCATATAATTACAACAAGGAAGTAAATCAATTCTGCTTAAAACTATTACTTCTGTCTGTACCCATTGGAAAGTCATTTAACTTGTTCTGATACAGTGTTTCTGAGACTATAAAAATAGAATATTAGATGACAGGACCCAATCAAGGTCAATTTCGCTCTTAATTGACAAGTGTGCACTTCCATCCAGCTGGAGAAATATTATTTGATGTCTGAAACTTGATATGATTTCCCAAACTTGGTTCTGTAAATAGTTCTGAATAATTTGTCAAGAAATTAATATTTTTCCTACAGAGCCATGGAGAAGAACCTCAATTTCCTTTGCATATTTTTTGATTATGTTTTCTGATTCATAAATTTATTATCATGAAAATTTTTTCTATCAATCTGAGTTAAGGTAAGTTGGAGACCATGTTAATAAAACATTTCATTACTACTAGAAGTATATGAAAATGAAAAATTAATCCATTTAATCTCAGTCATAAAACTGCATGAATACCATGAATTCAAAAGTTTCCTTAGATGGAACTGTTCAAATTTGGTGAGAATTTTGACACTGACTGGGTTGTCTGAATGACATTTTTATTCAGGAAATGTTGTTAGCTATGAGTGTTGATTTTTTGATGCAGCTTTTCTTTGATTATGGATATATATAAACATATCTGTTTCTCATCTTTTAATTCCATAGAAATGCTTTTCTGTTTCATTCTTTCCTCCTCCTCATAGCAGATGGCTGCTTTGTTGTTCTGGTTACTTTATAAAATTGCAGCATAATTACTGAGTATGAAAACATTTTTCTCCAGATCAGTTGTTGCATGGAAGATTAGCCTTTTTAAACGGTGTCAGTTACCAACAGACAGCTGTAACTAACTGAAGGATGAGCTATATATGTGGGGTCCTTTGAGGCAAGATTAAAGAATCAGTTAGTAGAGTACTCTTATATTTAAATATCTCTACTTTGGCACCCAGGAATAACTGGAGAGATTAGACTTTTAGTATATTTTCCCTAACTTCCTCCTCTTAGCAGTTTAAATTAGCTACATGGAGCAAGCCTGACACAGAGAGAAAATAAATTGTCACATATTGAACTATTCCAGCAAATCTAGGCCTAAATAGATGTAGAGTTTAGGATAGCTGACATTTTTTGGAAATATTGCAACATAGTACAGGAACAAAGCTTCCTCTTTTGTCCAATTTTTGGTCTGGGAGGAAAGTTATTTGTTATTAATGTCTGATGTAGATTGAAACAAGACAGACGTATGGGGAGGATACAGAAAGATATCAACAAGAAAAATGAACTTGGCTTGATGTTTCTGAGCCTTGTAATCTTCTATCCAGCACCACGCCAACAACAGCAGCAACATCTGATGAGAAAATATGTTGCTGAAAAAAAATAAAGACACAAAAATATCTGATTTGATATGTTACATCCTTGAGCCTCCCATGCATGTCTGTAGTTGATGCATTACTTGATTTGCATTCAGTGCTCAAAAATGTTGACAGATACAGAATTCAGGATACGTAAAATACTTGAAATGTTTTGTAATATCCTGCAGGTTGCAAAAATGAGGAAAATTTTGCAGTTTTTTAAAGAACTCCCCAAATCCTTGTTTCCATTTTTATTTGTTTTGACATCAGTATGTTTTGGTTTAGGTTTTTTGCCTGGTCAAGGATCACCAGTAATATGTATAAAAACAATACTAGGATCTTCACTAAAGGCACAGTTTTGGAAGCATGATTTTATTTTTTTTTTTTCATTTGTCTTCGATGGCACATATTTATAGTGTTTGGTATAGTAAAAAGTAGGATTTTCCTCTTGCATGTTCCTCACCATACAACACAAAGACCCATCACACCTATGGATAACTCTAGTGAGCATCAGCTACAAGAGTTTAAAGTAGATGCTAACAAATGCCAGTTATTAACATCACAACGTTTGTGTGGGAAAAGGACAGATTGTAATTTAAAATTTTGATTCCTCTGTGATGTGTAAAAAATCCTTATTCCACTACAGCTAATCAGAACAGAAAATTAGTCTCATCCAAAATTTCAAAATGGCCCCCTTTCCTTAAGTTTTGCAGTTTCTTGAATTCATGGTCAAAATTTTTTTGACATATTAATTGCATTTTGTATGAACAGATTTATAAAAATCATGTAATAAATCACTATAAAATAAAGATAGTTGGTAATGATATTGAAACTCAAGTCAATAAAAAATACTTGTAGCATTTCTCAATTGTTAGAAATTTTTTAAATTGTGTGTAGGCATTAAGTAAAATTTTATCAAAAAAAAAAGCTTCATTGTTTATTTTCATCAAGAAATGGCACGAAAACATTTTGACTAGGCACCTATAGAAATTCAGCTAGGCATGCAATATCCCTCTTCAGTAAGAGGTACAGAAATTATCTATCTCCTTTACATTCATAAGCAAGCAAAGCGGGCTTACTCAAAAGCATTTCTACACATGCAAACCTCATTTTTCCTCCTACTAACCATCTTGAGTTTGGGATCCCAGAACCCCAGACCCTAGTGCTGAAGACCCGTCAATTAGTTTTGGTGTTGATGCTTCCTCTTCAAGATCTTCACTTAATGGTGCAGAAGAATAACTCTCTTGAATTATAGAAGGTAGTGCTGTCCCAGTTGTTGTCTAGGGAAAATTAAGAGGGAACAGGAAATATTACTGTTTATTTCTGCAGACAGCTGTTTCTCTTCCAGTTGTTCATATTCTCCCACTAGAGGTCACATATGTTCTGAGGTTTAGTGCTTGTTCTGCATTTTATCCCACAGTTATAATGAATTCTGATGATGTGCAAACAATTCATGAACTCCAACATAATCACTTTTTACCTCAGTGTTTTAAATGTTTTGTTGTATGCATACATGTATACACTTCATTAGCAGGAAAATGTGCTAACAAAATGCTTTTTCTATATTTATTTAAAATTAAATGTGTGATAAAAATTATATATTCTGTGTGACAAATGAAAACTTGCTGTGAAGCATCAAAGAAAATGTAAGTCATTTGACCATAAAATTGTAGATAGTCCCAGCATAAATCTAAATGTAATGTAGCTGTGCAGGCTCTGTTTTAAGAACACTAACATACTTTAAAAACCTTATTTTCTAAGAATTTTGAAGTCTAAGTTCTCATACTACTTACTAACACATTGTCAGTGATTTTGACAATTTTCTTGGCAGACCCTTCCATGGAACTAGAAATATTTTTTCTTCTCCACTCAACGTTATTAGTACAAACAGTAAATTTTATTGTGTTAATTTTAATTCTAAAGATTAATTCTGTTTATTTTATATATGACAACTTCAGGATAAAAATAAAAATGTAGAATTTTTCTTGCATCACATTACCCCATAAATACCATAAAGAGTATTACAGACTTCCTAGGTTTGTTAAAGTGAGGCCCTCATTTGCAGAAAGATAGAGTGGTTTGCTGTAATCACCCAGACACTGAGAATTCACCCTAGTTGTGTGACATTTGCAAGTTACTTTACCACTGCATCTTGGTTTCCTAGTGTATAATAATATTGTTTGACCATACTAGAGCCTCCTTTGAAAATGCACTTTATAAATTTTAAAAGCCCGGAAATTAACTAGTGTCCTTATAGGGCTTTGGACATCTGAGGTAGAAGTTAAGTAGTACATGCACCCTTGTGGGCGCTTCACCATTGTGCTACAGTTGACACTCCTTAGCCTATACCTAAGGCATGACCAAAAATAGGAATTTCTTCACAATATCCTTATCCCATGTCTGAAGACACTGAAGCCTAAAATTATGCTTCATCAAAGACTTTCATCCTTCTAGCACAGCACCTCCATAAAACTACTGAATCCTAAGTTTTTCACCTGACCAAAATCTCCTTTCTTGAGATCATTCTCCAAATGCTGCTGGCTTTGCTGTCTCCATGGAGAACCAGTTGTTAAAATCACTCACATTAGTGCTCATAAATTCTAGTTGTAAAAGACAGGTAAAAGCATCCAGACTAGGCAAGTGTTTAGGATTTTTTAAACTAGGTTTTCTGTGTAGACTACGTAAACTAATAGAAGTAACATACCTGAAGTCTGGGTCCCAAGCACAAGCAAAGCTTTTGGTATATTCTGATCACTATTAAAATCTCTTGGTTTAACTATATAATATTCAGCAAGTAGTTATTTTTCTCTTTTTATTCTGGATAGGGTAGATTTTAAATATATTTTTGTGAAATACATATGTACATTTGTCTGTGTATATATATATATATACACACTACAATTTTGGAAGTAAGTCCTTTACACTTCATAATACACTCCCTGGATCTTTGGTGTAGCTACAAATCATTACTAGCAGTATCAAGTATTATGATCTTGGACTGCTTGAGACATCTAAATGACTCTCTAAAGTATACTTTTTTGCACAGATATTGCAAAAATTTCTGTGCAAATTTTGTTTAAGTTATATAGTGGCCACAGCTTCAAATATTTTGCCTCAATTAGTTTCTTTGAAGTGAAAGACTATGGAAGCCATGAAAAACCAGGAAGAATCCTGAACCTCACAGACTCATATTTTGACTGAGCACACTTCAAGTTCTCTGTATATTCTGCAGCTGTATTCCAATGAGCCGTATATAGTATTACTTAGAAGGTTTTTTGGATAAAAATGCCCTGATACAGTTACCAATATGCAAGATGATCAGTTGAGCAAAATGAACTTCAGCTGAACTCTGAGTAACCTGTTGATGTAAGTAAGAGTGAGGATGTACTTTGCTGCTTTGAGCAGACAAATATACAATGTTCCCATCTCCAACAGGGAAAGTGGGACAGCTTAACCAGGAATGAACTTTGGGACAAAACAAAAAAGGACTTTGAGAACAAAGGAAACTGGACAGATGTTCTCCAAATGGAGGAAGCCTAGAGGGAGAGATGCATTCCAGACTTTAGTTGACCCAGGGTAGTACTGCACTAAAGTGTCAGCACATGCTGTCCACTTCTTCATCAGTTCTGTGAAATCAGCTAAGATTCCCTGCCCCAAATTTTGGGATAAAAAGCAGAGATTTTGAGACCTATTATCAGCTTTGTATGCATTTTGTATGCATCAAGACACAGTTTGTAAACAGGAGTCAGACCTAAGATAAAGTTTCTTTCACTTGTCATGGGAGTTGGGTCATCCACAATGACTGCCACTTCTCTGAATATTTGAGGGCAGACTTCATGGAACTTAATTACCTTGGGATTTGTGATTTGCTTTATGTTATCTCAGTTGTTCTTAGTTGATTAATCACTGTAGCTGTTGGGTACCAAAAAAGTAGTAACTTCTAGACTGTTATCTCTTTCTTAATACAGGATGTTATCTCATTTTGGAGATGCACAATTGAAAGTCTCCCCATAGTTTTCTTGTCAATGCGCTAAATCTGGGTTCTAGAGAGACTGTTCCAAACAGTTAGCATTATCATTCCATCTTTTGCACCAGTTATGACTGTCATAAAAAAATGCAAATTATTGCAGTGAATTTATAATGTTGCCATTTTTACACTGGTAGTGGAATAGGAGTTCAGATACATGTGTACTACATACCAGACCCAGAGCATGAAAAGTATTTGTTTCTTCTGCATAGGTACATATGGAACCAGTAACCTAAAGGTAAAAGTCTGTTTTCCATTATTGGTGATCTGATCCATGCAGCTTTCTATCTTTTGCGTATCTGATAAATCATGCAAGATTGTAACAAAACAAAGATGTTTTTTGGACTATACTGCACAGAATGATCCTTCATCTTCCAGATGTTTGTTAATTTTTGGTAACATGGACTTTACTGAGAAATTGAAACAAAAATGATTCTATATCACTCAATGGTAATATTTTTCATAGGTTTTTGGAGGGTTTGGGGCTGGGATTGCGTTTCTTTTGCTACTCTAAGTAATATTATTTATTAAAAATCAAAAAGCAGGAAGAATATTGTAGAGAAATACAATAAAGCTTGGAGGTTTTGCCAACAGTTACAAGTCTCCAAATTGCAAATACCCTGCTGAGCCAGATTTAATGCATGGCATATGAAAACATTTACAGGGGATCACATCACCTACCTTTAAACACCTAACTCTGTGGTTTATAGTTACCCTCCCCTTTCTCTGAAACAAATTAAAAGATTTCGAGGATACCAGTACTGAATATTAGCCGCAGAGTATGCCAAAGGAAATTGATATCTTTCTTAAGATTGTACAAGGCATCTCTTTCTTTCCTTGTCTGATATTTATCCAATGTGACTACATCTACAAATGAAACTGCTTAATGTGGGTGGCAAATTTAGAAGCACTTTCAGATCAGGAAGTTGCAAAATTCAAGAGCACAGAAATCTGAACATATCAAAGAGCAATAAAATGCAATTGGTAAAGGTCAACTTGTAACTTCAGTCATCTGTAGGCTAGGCATTTAGTCTATGCTAGCATCCTTTCACAGTCAGCAGAGAATGAGACAAAACTTCTGAAAAGCAGCTGCAGCCACTGACCACAGATGCTTCTTTTAGGATGGGCTCTTCAGGTATCTATCTCTCACCAGTGGCTGAAAAGAAGGAGAGGCAAATGAAAAAGTTTTTAAGATTGGAGATGGCTCAGGAGGCTGAACTGTGCGTATTGGTAATACAAGTAAGATGAAAGAGTATTTGTCTACTAGGAATCAGTATGGGTGGAACAGAATAGAAATGTAGGTAAATATAACCTATATGAGGATTCTAGACCCACATAATCTATGCAAAGTAGTAAAATACAAAAAATAAACAGATTTAAAGAGGAAAACAGAAAGGCTGGAAGCTGTCACTTGCTGCATTTCTCTTCTAATGTGGTGTAATTCCAAGAATAAATGTTTTGTCTGTTGTTTTATGTTTACATCTTTTAGGATCAAAGTTGATATTTTACATGTAGTAAATTTAAATCCACAGGAGAATCTGAACTCTGTCCTGTTTAATTTCTTCTTTTACTGCAAAAAATATACTTAAAAACACAAATGACACTACAGAACTTAACAAGAGACTTGCTAAGTCTCTTGTCGTAAACTTGAAGGAATGGTTGTACCGCACTGACCCATCAAAAGGAACAAGTTTTCCCCACAGCTCTTCTGAAATTACCAAAGGCTTACAAGAAAATGTCTAATTATGGTAGAGGTTTTTGGTTTGTTTTCTTTTCCAAAAGTGGCTTATACTTGTTTCTTCTTGAATTTGCGTTTAAGGTCTTCTTTTGTCCTATTGGTTTATCTTAAAAATAAATAGATCTGTGAACTATTGCATGTTAATGCAAGAAACACTTAAACTGCAATGATGTAGCTCAGATAAACTGTCCTTTTCTTATAGAGAGCTACATAAATAAGTTGTGCAATAAAAAATTAGTATAATAAAGTCAGTCAGATCTTGGGGAATGGGAAGATGTTATTTTTTTTACAAAATCTCCAAGTGAAGTTATTTTACCTACTCACACTCATTCTCTCAAGATTTCAATCCTTGTACATTTGCAGCCACATATTCCTACATACCTAAATGTGTATTCCCTACTGCTCTTGCCAGGATCACCTGTGTTCAACACAGAAGACAAGCGATAGAAGCTGTTAATTCCTTTTAGCAAATCTGGGATTCTTCTTGACAGGTATTGAAAACTAACCTTTGGACAATTTTTCATCTCTTTTAAGATTGACTAGCTGTCATAGGGTTGTTGTCTTTCTCAGACTCTTGGATACTGCAGTATCCATTGATCTTAAGCCAGGTTGCTGCCCATTGCTTCTTTTCCTCATTGGGAATGTGATTTCATGATGGCTCACATGAAAAGGAATGGTATATATTGTATTCTACAACTGTATTTCCTGTCAGCTGGGGGTAAGATGAAGTGTTTTCACCAAGAAGTCATCTGTGTTGCAATGTTATCAGGGTGCAGGACCTTTGGTTTTTTAGCATAAACAAAACATTCCTCAGTTTTGCTGCAGGGAACAGTGTTCTGGAAGTGGTGCAGTCAAGTACAGCGTCCTTCTTATCAATGCAGATCACTATTTAACCCTTCTAATTTATTTAAGTTATTTTGTTGTTTCTGCTGGGTTTGACACACACATACACATACAGTCAGACCAACTTTAATATTTAACTTACAAAACTCTAGAGTTGTAACACAGCTCTCTAGAAATTAGTTTCTGTGGTTTTGGCCTTGGAAAATACAAGTAGACCCTCAGTTGCTTTTGATTAGTCTTAGACAGAAAAGTAGTCTTCTTAGCACCTTGAACACAGAGTATCCTAAAACTTCTTGTCTCAAAAGCAAGTGTATATTTTTCATGTCTGATTTTACCTGAGTAAAATATTAATGCTACACAGCATTGCTAAAAAGATTTTACTGACTAATTCTGTTGTCTGAGAATAAAGAAATTTGATATAGATCAAGCTAATTTGTATTTCCCTGAGTACAAATGTAGTTAAAGTCTCTTTCCAGAACTGTATTTGAAATTACAGATTTTGTTTCTAACATTCTGCTTTGAGGTCTATGCAATATCTGAGCCTACAAACAGCAGACACTTTTCTTTGAAACAGTGCTGAAGTTTTGCCAGACACAAAATTTCAAAGAGAAATATGTCAGTTTTAGAAACTGCACTACTATAAGGCACAAAAGAACTGAAAACTAGTCCTAGATATTGAATAAAGATTTCCACAGGAGCTCTTACTTATCCAAGCCACATACACAGCCAAAGTTCGACATCACTGAGAGACCAAAGCATGTACCAGAAACAATGCCAGCCCTCAGACTTGTGGTAAGGAGCTGTCTCGGAATAATTCCCAGAGCTCACTGTAAAGGAGGGTTCAGGGTCTCAAGCATATTTCCTCTTGCAGTCCAGGCAGACCAGGCACCGCTGGAGCTGAACCTGCTTTTGCCCAGTTCACCAGTCTGTCTTTTCCTAAATGCATTGTGACTGTTCTATTTTAAATTTAAATCCAAATTAAAACCAATCAGTTTTAGAAACATGAACAAAAAAAAAAACCTGGATTCACTCAACTCCATACATTGAATTTAAGCTTAGTCTCATTGCATTCCTGGTGCAGACAGTGGAGGAAGAATCGCTTCCTGAGGGAGGTTCAGCACACATATGTTGTGACTTAACACCCTAAGGTGCCTGCCCATCTTCTTTTGGCTGTAAAAGAGACAATAAAGGCAACTATATTTTCTACCAGACATCAAGGCCAAAGTGTGGTGTCAGATCTGCTCTTCTTTCAAGCTTTCTATAGTGCAAAGACATTTTGTCTGATTTGATCCAATCCAGTATGTACACATAGCCTGCAGTGATACACACATAGTGTTCACAAGCTGCTGTATCTTCAGAACTGGAGAAGTTTCTCATAGTTTATCTTCACAGTGTGGACTGTCATGCTATGTAGAAACATTCTGTCAGTGTAAGATTGGTTAACAATTGTATAATGACAGGTCTGGAACGTGAATATGATACAAGGAAGAAAGAGCTGAGAACAAGGGCATAGGTGTAATATATTTCCTGCCATTGGAAGGGACACTCGACGTCATAATGATAGGCATTGCTACACAACTCTGAATATCAAAAAAGGAATTATAACAACAGAGCACTTTTCTGCACATCAATTTTCTGTACTTCATAGTTTTTCTTGAACTTGTGGTCTGAACTCTATATCCAGGATTGATAGCTGCAGCTATTACATCCAAAGCTACTATTTCCCTTTCTATTAATAAGACTTAGGTCAGGAGGGGAAATTGAAAAGCAGAAATTGAAGTTGGTTCAAGCTGAGGTCTCCCATAAAGAAAGTCAGAGCCAAAACCATTCTTGAGAAATAATATTTAAAGTAAATTTTCAAACCCCAGATTTCTGTGGTATTGCAATAGGGATTGTGCTGCTATGAAATATGTACAATTACTACTGCAGCACCATTTCTATACTATTTTTTTTCTTTAAACAAAACAAAAAAACTGTGCAGTCATTAAATAGAACAGTTATGCTGATACTGGTGGACAGCCCACTAAGTCTTTAAGCATCTAACAAGCTATTAGATTGCATCAAGGACTTTAGGGAAAGAAATTCAGTGAAGTTTTACTTAGCGAACTCAGGTGCCTGTTACATATTGTGCAGCTAAGGATTCAGGCAGAAATTTCATTAGAACTTTACAGTTGTGCATGCTCTGAAGATATCTTTTCATTTCACTGTCTCACACTTAATGCTATTTGTGTAGGGAATGAGGCATTTCTGCACTTCAGTAATTCAAAGAACCCGTCTGCTAATTTTTTTACTCCAGCTCAGATGAAAACAAAGGTGCTGGCTCTCCGTTCATCCAAGGAAGAGAGCTGATAAATTGCTAGCCTGAGTAGACTGGCATTCCAAATCCACCTGTTCCAGAAGAAATCCTAATCATCAAATGGGGACCAGAGGAGAGTTTGGATGAGCTGTTGAAACAATAACAGAATACAAAGAGGCATAACTCATGGAGTGAAAAGGAAAACAAACCAAAGGAAACGTGATTACTTAGCCTAATATGAAAGACCTCAGAATTTTTCAAAGGATTATTAATTAGATAATCGCTAAAAATGAGCAAAGATAGAGGAGACTTGGAGTGGAACCCTTTCTGATCTGTGCATCAAACCACACTGGATTCTGTTTTGACTGGCTCTAAAATTATTCTTATCTTAAATGACTTCTAAATGGGATAGAAATGCATGTTATTTAACTTGGCAGTGTTCAGGAAAAAAAGCCCATATAGCCATGTGTACAGTTTAGGAAATGGGAGTAATTTTCTAAAATATCTGTGTCCTTGTTTCATACCTCATGTCAGTAGGGATGGTGCACATTACTTCTTTCTGGCAGAAGTCACAAAACTTGGATTCGGGGGAGCCCAGGAGGAGGGGAAGTTAAGTGACCAGGGTAATCAGGGGAGCAAGCATCTACTGTAAAATTTCTATGTATCCTCACTATGAAGTTTCAGCTGTCACCTCTCTCACACAGGAATTTCATATAATGTGTTATGAAACATTTCGCAAAGCCATTGTATATCCAACTTGAAGCCTCTTATTTAATGAAATACCTGCCACAAAGATAGAAAAAGCAGTGTAAGTCTCTCAACACTGTAAAATGTCAAGAGCGAGTTTTTGCACAAGACAACCCATCTTTATGTGTGTTATAGCAATAACAGAGATGCTTTTCGTGTATGTACACGTACATATAAGTGGAGGGGTGTGTATGACTCAAGTTCTGAGCTTTGTGCAGGCACCTGAATATTTTATCAGTTTAATTCAAATTCAGCAAGTTAATGCAGGGTCAAATATTAGATTTTCACAATGCCTGTTCCTGATCATTTTGTGTATCTACTTTCTAGCTCACTTCTGTGTGAGCTAGAAAAACAGACCGAGATCAACCCGTATTCAAGCCCCTCTTTTTGCTACTTATTCAGTGCTAGGATAGCTCCTTTGCTTCTCAACCTCACTCATACCCTATCTCACTGATGAAAATATTTTTCTGATGCCCCTATATTTTCACTTCTTTGTCTAACTTAGCTTTTCTTATCTAAAGAAAAATGGACTGGTTATATTTAACAGGTACTATATTCAAGACTTTCAACACGATTTTATTAGACATTAGTAGCTGATATGTCTCTTTTGACAATCTGTTTTTCTCACCCAATATCAAAGCAAATCTTTAACTTCAGAGTGAAAAACTGAGCTTTCTTTTTTACTAGCAAGAAGCTTACAGAAGAATGCTTTTGACAGTCTGCCTTCATTGTATCCATTTTAAAAAAGGAAATCTATCTTTGTGTATGTTTGCAGAACAGCTGAGACAATGAAGACCCAGTCTTGACTGGGGCCTCTGATCCCTACCTTTATATAGATATTCATTGAAAATAATAATGAAACTTCCTGTGAAGAAAAGGAGCAATACAGCAGCTCATCAGTTTCAGAAGATTAAACCAACACAAAGCTTGTACACTATCTTACAGTAACATTCCTCTAAAGTGTCTTTCTTCTTTAAGATTTTGGAATTTTTTCCTTGGTAATAAGTTTTTCTTTTTTATATTGCCTTTTTTAACCATTATCTAACAGAGTTGGTACCATTCTCCCTAAAGTCTCTATACACATTTTATTTCTGACTGATATATTACACAAGATTTTTTTAAGTGATGATTTCTTTAGGGATGCTTCAGCTACCTATTCCATATATCACTAACTTGGGAACTTGAAAACCACAGATTTTATAGCCCATGACCCATCTAATACATGACAATGCATAGTTTTGATTAAGGGATCAATACAATTCCCCCAGGTAATTCATAGCTACAAGTATTTTCCCCATGCAAAATATTTGCATTAAAAATGTACATATATTGAGTACAGTGAAGAGTGCAAGAAATGAAACAGATCTGTTGATGTGACATGGTTTAGTGGTGGACTTGACAATGAACGTTTAATGGTTGGACTCAACAATCTTGAAGGTCTTTTCCAACTTAAATGATACTACGTTAGCAGCCAATGCTAGATAACCTCTGATTCCTTTTCTTAAGTAAGTTTTCCAAACCTCAGTTATTCTAAAATCTGTGAGAAAAATAGACAATTTTCAAGTGGAAAATTATCAACAGCTGTTATCTAGATAAAATGTTCTTAGAAAAATGTTTGCAAAGCAATAAAGTGTGTGTGTATATGCATGCATGCACTTCATTTTTGGCATATGTTACTTCAGAAGGAGAAACACTTCCAGAGTATGAGAAGCAGAAAAGAATTCATGAACTTGTTTTCAGTCACTCTTAATTAACTTTATTAAGCTGAAATTTTAGTGCTAAGCCTGAGACAGGTAGCTAGGGTCTATCTAAAGTTATTTGACGAAGGTAGGTGCATTTTGTCTGGCTGGGAATGAGTTAACTTTCCCCATAGTAGCCCTTCTAGGGCTGTACTTTGCATGTATGGCTAGAAGGGTGTTGATAGCACACCAGTGTTTTGGTGACTGTTAAGCAGACCTTTCACAGCATCAAGGATGTCTCTCCAACACTCCTGCCCACCCTTAGGATTGTAGGCTTACCCTCGGCAAGAGCCTGGGAGGGTACATAGCTGGGACAGCTGACTCAAACTGACCAATGTGCCATGAGCCATTCATGATCAGCATTATACAAACTAAGAGAAAGGAGAAGGGGAGTGGGGTTGGTCTTTGTTATTAAGGCATTTGTCTTCTGAAGAGACAGCTACGTACATTGAGGCTATGCTTCCCAGGAAGTGTTTGGATATCACCTGTTGATGGGAAGTAGAGAAAAAAATCTTTTTGCTGCGCTTTGCTTCTGCATGCAATCTTTGCCTTTCTTCATTAAACTGCCTTTTTTATGTCAGCTTATGAGTTTTTAATCTTAACTACTTCCCCTATCCCTCTGAGAAGGCAACTTGAAGGGTTCCTTCAGCCAGCCAAGGTCAGTGCACCACAAAAATATCCAAAAGTATGATTCATACTTGAAGGATGATCTTGGGATGCAGCATCTAATTTTAGACAGATAAAATGAATAGAAGGAGTCCCTCAACAATTACCCCTCATCTTGGTGGTTACACGCCAAGTGAATGATTACAGTATGCAACAGGTAACATTCTGGAAAGAACATACTGGCATAGGCACTTCTGAATGATTTCCTAAGATGCACAGGTGCCCGCGTAACTCCCGTTGAAATCAACAGGAGGGAGCAGCACACAGAACACATCTGATGTCCTAGAACCATTCAGTCTCCTGGACCTGCTGAAGATCAGGTGGATGCACAACCTTGGAAAGGTTTCATTTCTCAAATGAGTCTATAAATATGTTAAACAGAATAATTTCTTTTAAACATAGCTGAATTTTAAAATCTTAAAATGAGGACAACAACAGAAAATGCTATTTTGTTTATTTTCTCCACTATTTCAGAAGATTAAAAACTTGATTCAGAGCTCTCTAAAAGGAAATGAAGGCCTTAAATCAGGGCCCAAAGAGTTACTGTACACAGGTCTGCCTTTTGGGTCTCTGTGGTATTGCTCATAATTTAAGCTATGCATAATAAAAACTAACCTGCAACCTTGAATAAATATTGGGTTTTACACATAGAGCCACTTGTCTAGTTCACATCTTTATGATAACAGAATTGTAGGGAGGAAAGTCATAAACACAAACAAGAAATCAAACACATTCTGTTTAAAACTTGAATGATATCAGTAATATTCAGTGTCTAAAACAATGTGCAAAACTGAAATGCATAGGTATAAAGCCTGCTTCATTTCTACAGGACTGACCAGTCTGAGCTCTCCTGGGTTTAGGGGAATTGTGAATGCTTAGGTTTGTTTTGGGTGGGACGTGGTAAGAAGAATGTAATCAGAAAAGGATTTTGGCTAAGCATCTAGGAAAGAAAAGGCTCACACAGGGAGGTCCATCCATATGCAAAGCAACATTCATTCCAAGTGCTATGATGGATGACCTTCTTTTGAATTTTAAGAAGGCTGCTTGAAGAGCTAAGTAATGTGCCACAATCCTGCTCCAGAAAAGAAATTTACAAGATAAAATGAAAAGACTTTTTGGACTCTGCCTATTCCATGCTTCCCTAAAGAAAGCAACCTGTGATAGGACCTGTTGTATCTTTTTTTATTTTTTTATTTTTTTGGGTGTAATATTGATCATCCTGAATTTCCTTTCAGATAGAAAAGAATCACAGGAGCCCTTCCTTGTCTCTGTTCTTCACTCAGACTTGGAAACAGGCCACCCTATGCTTCAGTGTCTTAGGACCTCAGAGAAAGGACAGCACAGGAGTGTCTCACCTACCATTCAATGCATTCCTAAGAAATCTATTGATACAAGAAAATCTCTGTGTTGAGGGATATACAAAATAGCCTCACCCATTTCTGGGAAGGAAGCCATTTTTGTAGCACTGATAAAGGCTTCATTTTTAAGAGCAAAAGAGCAAAGAAAGACAGAATCTGTAACATATTTGTCAGTGTGAAATAGAAAGCATACAAGTATCCAGTCACTAGAAGTGTGGTGATTTTTTCTGGGAAGAAAGCTCATAGGTATGTAAAGAGCTTTGATACTGCATGGCACAGGGGATCAGGCTAAAATCAAAGTAATTTCTTTAAAGCTAATTTCTTTAAAGCAAATTTCTTTAAAGCAAATTTCTTTGAAGCAAATTTATTTTCAGTCCTTAGATGAGAAAAAATTGTTTTCTACACATTGTAAAGTTCTGATATTAGTGAAAACTTTGAGATTACTTTTATAATATATATAAAACAATTCTTAATTTGTCTTTGTCCTTTGATTTCAAGGCTGCTACCCAATTTTGATCTCATCTTGATGAAAGACTAGATCCTGTCCCTCCTGCTGCAGTCATGAATCACTCAAAGGAACATATTAACATGAACTATGTACTGCTATGTGAATAAGTACTAAAATATTATGTGAAATAGCAAACTACAGAATTATTATTTAAATGTTATATTTTTCACTTAACTTCTATTGCACTGAATCTTGAATCATACAGTTCATATATCACCTTCAGGAAAGTGGTGCCCATCCCTAAACAGCAGAGTGAGATTAAAATTAATGTAGCCTTTTAGCAATGTGGAGAAATACAGAAATACAGGGGGAGAAGGAGGCATGTAAGTCAACATACTCATAGTATAACAGAATTTCAAGAAAATGGCCAAGAAAAAAACACTGGTAACCACTGCATTTGTGCACTCTGGAAAGATAGAATAAGTGAAATTCTGATTACCTCCAATTGATCAGACTGCTCATTTTCATCATAGGCAAATGGATGAGGCAGCTCTCCAAGTGGTATGTCATAGAACTCAGAATCATAAATTATGTTATAAGTTCTAGGTGCAGCTCCAACAGACTCAAAGATAAAAAATCCCAGAAAAATATTTAGAAAGGTCTGCATTCTGCTTTCTTTTCTGAAAAAGAAGAAAATGGACAAATTGTGGGTAATCTGGTATTTGCAAAGAATCTATGAAAATTTAATCTCAAAATACATTACTTCTATGTGTGAAACAGTAGTACTGATATATAACTCATTTGTTCATGATGACTCAGGGGTTTATTCTGTTCCTGGACCTAAGAAATTCTACAGACTGCTTTGGCCATACTAACATCTATTGAGTTTTCTTGGTATAAACTGGCCTCAATGAGAAAGTGTCTGAAAAGATGAAAGGAAGATATATACTAATCTTTTCCCTTTTCATCTAACTTCACTTATTTCCACTACATCATTGAAAGGTGCTTTTGAGAAACTAGGCAAAAGCCAAATTGTTATATTATTTCTCTATCACAATAAAAAACCTTTTGAAATGTACAACAATGTAGTTTTGCTTTCTGCTCCACCAATAAAACGCAAAAAATATTAGAAAACATTAGGACTTCTGGGTTTTTTGCTGCCTCTGGATGAGCATAATCAAATTCATTTCACCAAGTAGTTTTTTTGCCAAAATATAATTTTAATTATTTGAATGGTGTGACATATGCAGACCATGACTTCTGCAAATGTCTATGGAGAAAAATAAAAATTAATTTGTGTCCTCCGTAACCCAGTAAATGGCAGTACTCTGCATTCCTTCATTACTCAATCAAGACCATTTTTAAGGTAGTGAGGAAATGGCAGCATAACAGAGTCACCTGTTCTCCTTCGAGACTAGAATAGTAAAATTTAATTTTTATCCATCTAGATATTCTGGTTTAGCAAAATAGTAGAAAAATAATGCTAAGCTTGAATATAAGTTTTTATGTGCTCCCCATTCTTTGTAAGTGATTCATTATTATTCTACAAGATACCTGACACAAGGCTTTATTCAGCATTTTTTACTTACACCTTGATTTAGATAAAGCACTCACTAAATTCACCAATAGCACAGACAGTAATGAGCAGTGTATAAATCCACTAAATTGTACTTCTGATGTGATGCCATTTTACACACACTCAAATATTTGGTTTCATTTTGCCTTACCAGAAAAAATATCAGGCTGAGGATCACAAATATGTTATTAACTTCATAGAGGTAGCATGATTTT
>JBCJKH010061310.1:0-22958 GCA_039877255.1 Loriculus beryllinus
AAAAAAAAAGGTAAAATAAGAATTGTCTTTCTTTACAAACCGATCTTGCTTTAACACTGCATAATAGAGATTTCAGCTATTACTTTGTCTGCAGATGGTTTGTTTTTCTTTCATTTTGAGGCGTTTTGCTTGATCAGTAAATAAAGAAACTTCAGAAATGTTCTTTTTTTTTTGTTGAAATGTACTCATACGGATTTGATTGCCTGCATGTAGCGCACCACAGAACGCAATAGATATTTTTCATCTGCATACTACCTGATCTCACAGACTGGAAAATGGCATAAACAAAATGTCAGGTGAGAAAAATGCTAGATTCCATGTACCCAGTCAGCCAATACAG
Organism: Loriculus beryllinus; assembly: GCA_039877255.1. Classification (NCBI taxonomy): domain Eukaryota; kingdom Metazoa; phylum Chordata; class Aves; order Psittaciformes; family Psittacidae; genus Loriculus; species Loriculus beryllinus. Next base: position 341 of record JBCJKH010061310.1, read on the forward strand.
GTTTATTTTAAAGAAACATTTTGGCATATTTCCTGACATTTTAACCGTTATATTATTGCACTGTTCCCTTTGTTAAGAACGCTGTAGAGGCATGTGGATTTAGACTTGTTTACCACTCTTCTATACACCATTTCTTCTGAAAATCCTAAAGTAAGAGAATAAATGTCTCACTGCTGATCAGAGTAGATTACATCTGTGCTGAAATACATAAACTTGATATCTAAATCAACACTACTCATTTTGATAGTATTTCATGTTATGATAGCTCTTTGTTTTCTCTTTTCTAACAAACATATTGACAGAAATAGTACTTGGAGATTTAAAGGATTCCATGACATTTTACATGAAGTACAGTAACTATCACAGCACAGTAACTATCAGCTGATAGTCTGAGGGAGAAATTCTTTGATAAAACCATGGTCATTCTATTAATCTTCCATCTCCTTTATTTATAACAAGTTTTGTCACAAGAAAAACATCATGCACCAGAATACATCTGGCAAGAAAGTGAAAATGCCGTTGCCAGTAGCTGTTGAGGTAATAAATGTCATGCTAAATGAGGGACTGCAACACCTTGAAGAGCATCAGCTTTTATTGTGCTTCTCAGTCCTTGCTCAGATTTTGGCTGGGTTATCTCTGCAGTCATATCGCTTTTCCATATTTTGAGATTATTGTCTTAATGTCAGTTATACAAAGGAAAGTTTCAATGTACAAGAAAAATAAGCATCTGAACAGTGAATGGCAAGAAGCCCTGACATGCTTCTGTCTTCCGTCGCAATATCTGTTGTCATACTTCAGCTCCCCTTGTTTTCCAAGATTTAATATGAAAATGAGTATGAAAAGAAATAAATTTCTGCAGGTGTAATAAAGAGAGATGGCATTCAGCAATTCCTTCAGAAAGTAAAGTGCTAGTGGAAGCACTCGACAGACTCAAGCTCTTGCAGACTCATTACTAATAGCAATTTCACAGGCTTCTTATTCTACATTGCCATCCTATTCTCCCCTCTAATTGTGAAATGCTTGTTCATTCTCCATGTTTTAACCCCTGCCCTCATTAAGGAGAGGAAAATGAATTGCTAACTTAAGAAGTAGTGCTGTGATATTAACATTACCCAGTATATATGTTTCCCCTCTAGCCAGTTTCATGTGCAGGCTAATTTTGTTCTTCAAGCCACAAGGGATGTATATTCACCCTGTCTTTTGCAGGCAAGTTGGAGCTCATTCTGCATGACCTCTGAGCAGGGCACAGGTGAACCAGCTCTGACTCGAGGACTCTGTTTAATCTATAACCATTATTTCTTACATCCAGTAAATGGGAAAAACTCCTCTGTGGGAATTATTTCCACCTGAAGGAGAATTTGTCTCAAAAAATGTTATATACAAACATAGAATTTCATAGTTTGCACACAATTTTATTTACCATTGTTTCTTTTCCAATTTTTTCTTCATTTAAAGTAAATTGCAAACAACCCCTCATGCAGACCACTATTTGCACACGAAAGACAGGAAAAGTAAAATTTGTGTTTTCTGGAATGAGATTTTTCAAGAAGTCCTAAAGAAAATCAGTATTTGCCAAAGTATATATTGCAGTAGGAATGCTACATTTCTGCAAGAACTTGAATTTCTTCCCACAGAAGGCGGCAAAGCTTGCTGGACAGTGACCCTATGGAAGCCAGCATTTGCTTCCCCTCTTCTCATCTCACTTTGTGTTCTCCACAAAATGTTTTGAGGTTGATTTGAAGGATTACTGTCTCTCCGCAAAACAGCCCCTGTGCCATGTACAGTACAGGCTTTTCTCCTCCCTTGTCCCCAGCATCCTAGCAACATCAAACCCTCTAATGGTGGCTACTCATACGAGCTCTGAGTAACGCTAGAGAAACTACAACGCCTGTCATTACACAGTCTGAGGGTGGAGAAGCCATGTAGTGTGGCTGCAGCATTTGCCTCTGACTTGCTGTACACCTGCATCCTTCCCCTTCAGCTCATTTCTCACTCCTTCCCCAACCCACAGCACAGAATTAAGCTACTTGGGTCACGTTTCCTGAGGTTCTGCTGTTTAATTTTAAGAAGAAACATCAAAGGTGCAAGATAAATACTACCTGTGATTGGTTGGCAGGCAGTTACACGTTCATCTCTTACAGAGTAGCTGAATCTTGTCCTTAAATGCTGCAGCTTCAGAACAGTTCAGCTGGATCCAAAAGAGTTTATTTGCATGTGTCACAGGGGAAAAAATGTGAACAGAGTCTGACCCAATGTGTGAAATACAGATAACTTAATACTTCTGTAAGAAGCTGTATTTTCTATTTCTTTTCTTACTTGACTTACAAGAAATGTATGTGTACACCAGTTTATCTTACTTTGTCCCTAAAAATAACAGAGGGGAAGTGGTTACAGGGTTTACATATTAGCACCATCTCCACTCGTTAAAATATTTTTCCGGGAGCATGTATGTTTATAACTCTGAAGTTAATTTCTACTTAGCAACTAATGTTAGTTAACTAATAAGAGACAAAAAATATAAAGGATGAATGGAAACATTATATTGTAATGGATTTATACTTTGAATGTGAAAGTAAGTTTCCTTTTAATAAGTAGTCATTACAAAAATAGTGGTGATCACATAGATTAACCTTGAAATAGCTGAAATAGTATTTGCTCTTAATACATTTATCTGTAGGCAGTTAACCAAGCAAATTAACACTCTGGAGTTACTGTTACATACCTACCAAATATATATTTTTTTGAAGACAAACAAGAAAATGTGTTTCTCCCTTACAATATGTGCTGTATCTCTATAGCTATCTGCTCTACGTGGTTCTGCTCCAGAACACAGAAACCTTTATTTTTTGTGATAGCAGCATGATGTTAGAACGTTTGCAGACAAATACATAAAGCATAGAGCTAAATATTCTTACTGTCGAGCTGCAGAAAGAGGTCCTAAAGCTTCATGATCTTAAGGTCCCTTCCAACCCTAACCATTCTATGATTCTGTGAGTCATGAGAGTAAATTCAGTGGAATATTTGCATGCATGAAGATGACCTAGATAAAAGTCAGGAAGGAACAGGGGACAGTTCTTGAAACTAATCTACTGCTAGACACAGAAGCTGAGAGTTGTTAATTCTTGATAAAAACAGGCTTGACTTCTCATATGACCTGACATATGACTTGAATGATTTTAAATATGTTCCTCTTAAAATGAATAATAATACTTTGCTCTCCTGTAGAGTCTGTTGGTGGAGGATTTTAAATTGTGCTTAATGCCTCAATTAATTAAAGTTCTAGACATGGAGAGTGAAGCCGCAATAGTCTGAGAAAGACTCAAAGAAAATATGGGTCCATCCTAAGCTTTGCGAGCCTTTTTAGGCCAACAATTTCATATGATTTTACTTTCTCCCAAGCTCTTTGAGGCAATCTGCTGCAGTATGACACACAAAGGAAAGGGTTTGCCATGATATTTCCCAAAATTAATTCATTTTTCTTGGTCGAAACAAGGTTTTATACCCTGAATGGCATACAAGTGCTGAAAGGCCAGCTATAGCTAGGGCCCGAAGCTAACAGTACCTGGTGAAACCTCTGAGGAAGATTATAGCTATTTTACAAGTGGGTCAGATCCACACAAATTTAGCAAAACTCTCAAAACTATGTAACAGGTCAGTGACAAAGCTGGAACTAAATCTGACCGTTCTCACTATCAATCACCTCATATTAATTATTTCAATTTATTTCATTTAATTTATAATGCAAGGCAGATACTCTTTCTGAACACAGCGGAAGAAACAGACCTTGGCCAGCAGAATGCACAGCCAACTTGAAGCAGTGAACATCATTAGCTCTTAGCTAGTCAATTCATGTTACATACAAGTTTCTATAGGACAGACAGGGTCAAAATCCAAAATATATCAAAGATCAGCAGATGAAAAGTGAGGGACATAATCAGCTAGGAATATATCAAGCTCTCCAAAATATTCTTTGTATTACTATTTTAAATTGCAGTACAGGGAAAAGAATACACCATTAAGTGGTGATGATTTTAGATTAAGCATTTACTTTAAGACAGGCTACACTATCATACACAGACAAGAGACTGCTATTTTTGAATGGCATCAAATTGTGAATTCAAGCACAGTGGGTAGGAAAATGCTGCAAAGGATTTTGAAAATGATTGCTCACCTGTGTAGTAAAATATATCCTTTTCAAAGTCCTGCTGTGACCAGTATAAAATGATCAGGGGTGAGAGCCTGCATGGGGTCTGCCGTTGTGTAGGAAACAGAATGAAAGTCATTGTCCAGCAAAAGCCTGGGTACATTACAGGTAAATTAATAAGCCCAGACAAAATACTGATAGGAAGTTATCCTACAAGTAAAACTCTGAAATCACGGCAGCTGTGTTTTAAATCATTAGTTGATTAGAACAGGAGTAGCAAATTTCCAAGCAAGGGGTGTCAGAACTGTATTTTTCTGCCTTAAATTAGAGGAAAAGTGTGACAGCAGGAGCTCAGCAGAAGCTCAGCAAGAGCAGGAAGAGGTTTCCCGTTCAAGAGGTAAGGTGTTGCTAATTAGCTGACTGGTAACATCTTACCTCTGTGGCATATAGACAGGAGCTCCCTGCTTCTGGTATTCATATGGGGCTGGAAGCCAGTCCCTCCTTCAGATGTCTCCCCTGAGATGCTATACCTGCAAGGGCCCACTATGTGCTGTTCAAACCTGCTCACTTGCTGCCTTCAGCACTTGCAGTATCTTGTGAGTCCTTGATTTTGCCAGTTGGTATTTAATGTGTAAATCTACTTTTGTAATTTATGACATTCCCTTTGAAGCATGTATAGACTTGCAGAAAGCACTCCCTCAATTATCAGCTCCACCTGTCACACAGGCCTGGACTCCTGTCCAGTGAAGAGGGAATGGCAAGTAAATGGAGTAAAATGCAACTCCTCAAGACTATGTTTCTATCTGCATTCACACCTTATTCCTGAAGGTTCTTTCCAAGCTCTAGAAACCTACTTTTATATGGAAGAGAGTACTTTTTTCTTTACTTTCCAAATGTTCAGTTTTCATACAAGTGTGGTATCTTGTTGAGCTACTCTTGCTATGAATTTGCAGACTATGCATTAGAGGATATATGTATGCAGCTGTAAAAGGAAATAGATTTTAAATGAGAATGGAATCACATAATCATTTTATGAAGATACCAATGATAAGGTATCCTATCATCTTGCTACTTCAATCTGGCAGGCATTTGTGAATTTTCAGCTTTTTAGATGTTGCTCATCTTCAACCAGCTGCCATGAATGGAGCTAAAATCTATTTCAAAGGAGAGTGTGAACTACTGTGTGAAATGCTGCACCAGAAGCACTGAAAAGCTGTAAGGCCTTGGTTTTCTGTTGCATCAAACCTTTTAATTTTCACCGTGCCAAGTAAAAAACAAATAAATCCCATCATAATTTGAGAAAAAGTTATCTTCAACAAAATACTACACAACTAATTACACCAGTGGACGGCAATGCAAATATGAACACAGCTGCTCTGTGCCAATTTGTCCCTTTGGAAAATGAGACAATTGGGAACAGCTGGCCATTGCCAGGGATACTCTTTTTGTAGGCATTGCTGGCCCAGAGGACAGTTTTCTCTCTGAATGGTGAGACAAAGGGAATATGGGATTAAATTTAGGACAAACACAGATTTTCCTGAGTTTTTGGCAGAGTTTTAAAGGCAGAAGATAATTAATATTCTTTTTGTACGAAGGGAATGGTTATAGTTCTTATTTCTGAGAATAAAACCAGAAGTCTGAACTCTAATTTGTAGAGGTGGTTGTGGTGGAATGACAAGTGGCATGAAACTTCACTTAAAGACACAGGAGTAGGGGTTGGGGTTTGGCTTTGGGAGCTAAGGAGGAGGTTGAGAAATTTTCTTCATATTTTAATTTTTTTTTTTTTTCCTCTGATGGACATCAGCACAATCCTTTAAAATAGGTCTGTTCTGGCATTGTACAAACCTTCCTTGAAATTCAGCCTACGTTAGGAATATGAAGAAAGCAATGGCAAAGTCTTGTCAGCACGTAAAGAATCATGTATTGCTTCAATTTCAGCTTATCTGATGACTTTATTGTTTCAGACAGTAAACTAACTGCTGGCTTGGCCTTTCACCTTCTGTCCCACACAAGTATTGCTGAAAGATATTGAAGTTTTTTTGCCTTCTGAGATAAAACAGAGCAGTGTGATTTTTTGGCAGAGGTTAAGCGTCCAACATCCAGTAACAGGGCGCTTGGCCTGAAAGATGGTGTACAATACTAGTAGACCTAATAAAAGCTATGGCTTCTGTCCCATAAGTAGGTAGTAAAAGGGTCCCTAAAGTCTACAGAGTTTGTACTAATGGAACTGGACTAATAATTTAATCCCTGATCTTGATTCTTTAAAGCCTTTACTGCACAGTCATTTATGTTAGTGGAAAATGAACCACAAAATGAAACTAAAACTCCCTTTATTTTTTTTTTTTCTTTTGGCTGCAGCTCCCACAGTCTTTAGTACAAGATCTGCATGTGTCTGTCTTGCCTGGCAAATATGAACCAGCTTAGGCCTGGGCACATAACTGCATTATTGTCAAAGTGGCCAGAACACATGATGCCGTGGATAAGCTTTAAAAGAGGCTACCTGACACAGAGGCTGTTACAATAAAGTCATTCCAGTACCATGCTTTGAACAGTAGAGTAGAATCACGTTATTCGGCATTGTGTGTCATATAAATATGATATCTCCAAGGTCATATTACTGATAAAATCATGTTTGAGGCCTTTGGAACTCTGTTGTTCCTTGGTTTGATACAAAATTTTGCACAGCAATAAATAACAAAAAAAGAGTACAGTAATAGTGTAATAGTGCTTTGTCTGGGATTTCTAAGGCTGACTTCTTCCTGACAGTGAGGCAAGAAGTGAAATTACTGTTCAGGTTGGCTTTCATGATAAGTATTTGCATGATATATCCAATGTACAGAAAAATAATTGCATTGGGTCAGTTTGTTACCATCATTCCCTACTCGTACAACAAACATAATAAATATTGCTAAAGTGTAAAGGGAGCAAATCTGTCTTTCAGCAGGAGGTGTGATATACTCAGCACAGGACTTAATTTTGGTTTGGTTTTTTTTATGATCTGCACTACCACTTCATCTCATTTAGTACACAGTATGACACTATCTCTGCAGTGATTTTCTCCAGTGGTTCTGTATTGTTTTCCTTCACTGTCTTTTGATGGAAGATGTGTGATCATTTCAGATAACTGAGGAAGTGTTTTCCTTTGACATTGCTTTCTTTGGTATTTGATAGTATGATTTTTATCTCAATTTGAGTTTCACCTCCACTATATTAGCTATACAACTCTTCTTCTGGTGAGTGTTGATCCTGAAAGTTGTTTTATGTTAGTAGTGGAGCTACTCATACAATTGATTACCCACACAGAACAACCTGTAAAGACCTTATTTTTTTCAGTAATGCATGGTTTTCATTCCCTTGCAGAATCAAGTTCACCATCTTCTTGCTTCTTTAGCAATAATTCTGTTGCTGCATTGTACTATGTATATTGGGTATAAATCATGATTAGATTAGCAGGGTAACTTTTTGCACACATTCATCATCTGTGTAAGTAACAAGTGTGAGGCACCAAAAGCCAAACTGTAGTTCACGGTCAGTGATTCTGTTTGTTAAGAGCCTGACATAGTTCACAGATTTCATTTTGTGTAGTAATCTACAGTGACACTGTTACGCAGGAAGCTGTACCAGTCAAGTTCAGTCCTACTTTGCTTAGATGTATTTTTGCTGATTTTCATTTGGTGCTTTAGGTTTTGTTTCAGTGCCAGAAACATCCTTTGGTTTCAGGCAGGGTTTCTGGTTCCCCTGTGAGGAGGACAGTAGCTTTAAGAGGTGGGAGCAATCAGACACTGATATGGGAATGGTTTATGCTTTCATTAGGATTTAATTTTTGATTGCCTAGTACTTTGCAGTTTAGAAGTATGTATAAAATTAGTATTCTTTGCTGTATTGTGGTTAACATGTAGAAGCAATGCAATTATGCTGTGCAGTTATACTAGCTGTCCAGAGAAAAAGCAGCCTTGGATTTTTACTCTAGCTTTGCCTTCAAAGGTATTTCAGTGCTCAGGAATATAGAATGCTTTAGATCCTCTTCAGTCCTCCTTGGATACTGAGACTAAATTTAACTGCTCTGGCTGATATAGCCCTGCTTCCTAACAAGGTTAGCATGACAGACCCATATTACATTTGGTGTACATTAACTTCTCTCTCGGTAAACTGTTACACAGAACACTGATTGAAGAGAACACAGAAAGAGCTTCTTGAAAACAAACCATTTCTATCCATCAAAATGTACTCTGAACAAAGGCCTATAGCAATAAAGATTTGCATTTCCTCTTGCTTAGACCTTTGCCTTTCCTTGAAAGTTTAGTGAATTCTTGTCAATCCTGTTATTTCCTCCTGTGCAACGGGAGACTTAGCTTGCTAGAGCTTCTCCAGCAGAAATAGTTTACTCCAGCTGCTGATAGACCATTAAGTCCTACTTTTTTTTCTCATCCTGAAGTTTTTTAATGATTTGGTGTTCCCTTTGGTCCCAGGCCTTGGTCTGGAAACAGCAAACCTTGCTAGCCAGATCCAATCTGGCTAGCAGAGCAAGGATATTCTCCAGTAGCTCCATGTGCTGTTCCCTTGGGAAGTCTTAAGTCTGTCTCAGATCAATTTCTTGTTTGCTTCTTTCCTTACTTATTTTCTTTGTGAATAAGAGATTCTTGATTTGACTCAGTGAAACAGAATCATACCAGACCAGGAAGCTTAGTTATACCTAATATTTATAAAGTGGAATATAGGAGTTGTGGAGATAGCAGAGAGGAAGATTTTGAAGAAAGAAGCACATTGATTTGGGAAATACCGAGAAATACCATTAAGTAAGTAACAGGGAAAAAAAAATCCCCAGTAGTCCTTCATTTAAATTTTTCTCCTGCTGGTACAGTTGTCTGCTAAAGACTGAGCTTCAGATGCTACTTTCCATATACCAGGATGATATGAATAATCCAGTCAAGTACTTTGTCAGGTTGGTGTCTGTTCTTCTAATGGTTCAAGTCTGCATTGTTTTTTTGAGAATGCTTTTATAGCTTGTCTTAAGCTTTCTGATACATTTATTATGAAGCACAGGTATATGTACGCTAAAATTTTCAAGCTTGAGTGGATGTAGTTAGACACCCTAAATCCACATCTAGGCACTTACGGAAATGTGATTGTCAGAGGTAGTGTGCATTGAAACACATTTGAAATCATTTTGAGCTCAGTACTTTTGAACATCAGAAGACATTTTTTCTGCTTAAGTGTAATTTCAAGCTCTGAAAATTTTGACTGTATGATGAAAGAGAGGTTTAGGCTATATATACATTTTAAAACATTTCAGAGGAGGTAAAATTCTGATTATCTTCCCCCCTTCCCTCCCCCTCGACACATGGCAGGTTGTGAACAGGCACTGAACAGGCACTGTCCACTAACATCTTGCATCTTAACATCAGAGTAATCTAAAAATCAGCCTTTTTCCTTCTTGGGCTCTGCAGTATGACTAGCTGTACAACAAGGCTTGCCCGAGAAAAATCATACTTCAACCCTATACTTTTGATAACTGTTCCTTGCATGTTCAGTACTTTGTGTATTTAAGGTTTCATTACTGAAAGTAAGCAGGCATTCTCATAACAATTCCTTCCAAATCTAACAGGACAGCAATTTGACAGACTTTGTCCTCAGTTGTGAACACATCCAAGAGATTTAGATTGCTTTCATTTGAAAAGTAACCACAGACTTACTCAGTTCTTAAGGGAGCACAGAGAAAGAAGCAGCCTATGCTACTGAATTACGTGCAGTTAAGTTTACGTTCCCTGCTCACAAGCCAGATTTTCATCCGTGGTGCTCTGAGCCTGCTGGTACCGATTCCTATGCCAGCAGGATCTTTTCTGCTGTGGTATACTGTGGAACATTAAAAACTGAACAAGAAGGAAGATGATGAAGAAATTCCTGTTGTGAGAAGCAAAATATTGTTTGTGGGAGATATTCAAAAGACTAATCTCTGAATTTAAAAGGCAGTTTCACTTTGTTACAACGGTTTGTTCAGTATAAGCCTAAAACTGCAAACATTAATGCATGAGTAGCTTTACATAAATGTTTTGGGTTGGTTTTTTTTTTTTTTTTAATCATCAAGCTAGCTTTCTGTGTATTACTTCTTACTTTTAAGTGTTTGGACATGGCCAAATTTCTCTCTCTTGTGCATCCTCAGTTTTTCTTTAAATTTTTATGTAGCTTATAATGCAAGTTATTTGGTTAGCTTCCCTCTTGCTCACAAGTTTTTCTCTCTGTATAACTACAAGCTCTTGAAACTAAGTCAGTCTTGCTTTGCACAGACCATTTTCAGCCTTTGTCCTGGTACAGTGTAGATGACTGCAGCTACTACAATGTAGAAAACCCTAAAATCCAGCCCTGTAACAAATGATATTTAGTAAGTTAAGGTAGCTATCTAATCTGCATTAACTTCAGTTGTTTTGTGTGTGATGGCGTAGGAGTTCCTTAACTTTCCCTCAAATCCCAGACGGTGTCCTGCTGCAATGCTATAATGTACAAGCAGTCTCAATAGGATTAACTGAAGTTTGAAATACCAGAATTCATCCAACTACATAAAAAAAAGGGATTAGATATAGATAATTATCAAGTAAGTAAGATGCTTTAGAAATTACTTTTCTTAATTCCTCTGCTGCCTTACACACCAAACCAGTTTTCAGATGACAGCCCATGTGGCATGTACTAGCTGAGCTTTGTGCAAGCCAAAGAGGTCAGCTTGGCCATCAGGACCACCTGAGGGGTTTTTTCGCGAGGAATCACAGAACAGTTTGGGTTGGAAGGGACCTTCAGTATCGGACTGAGCACGCAGGGCCCAGCATCGCCTAGATGCAGTCATTTACTCTGGAGGAGCAACGCACAAAAAGTGTCCCCTCACCTTGCCTCAAGGGCGGCCATTGGTGCCCCTACACAGCTGGAACGAAAGGGCTGTGCCCCCTGCGGACCAAAGGCCGGGTTTACGGAGCCATTAGCGGTTTGTGTATCGGCAGCGCCGGTCGGAGGCTGGGTGAAGCCCGCCCACCTCCAACGCTGGCAGGAAGAGGGTTCCCTCACCGCCCACTCCCAAACTTGGGAAGCTCACAGGGAGCCCGCCCCAGCGGCTCCCAGAAGCCATTCGCTTGGCCCCGAGGGAGCCCAACGTTTTCCCCTGGCTCCGTTCTGTGTTCACCTCGGTGACCGTGCCTTGGGGAGCACCTCCAGCCTTGGGAGGAGGTGCCGGTGACAAGCTCGTTAGTTCGGTAGAGTGCGGGCGCTGGTTCACCGGCAGGGCCCCCCGCTTCGTACAGCCGTCCCCTCGGGCTGGACGGCTGCCGCCACAGCCTCTCGGCCCCCAGCGCTCGAACAGGCGGCCGCGGCGACCGGGCTCCCTCTGGGCGGCAGGAGGTGAATGGCAAGCGGCGGCTTCTCCCTCCCACACCCCAGTGTCGGTCTCGCCTCCTCCAGCAGCAGCAGTAGCGGGTCACCTCTGCGCGGCTGAGCTGAGCTGAGCCGAGCCGAGCCGAGCCGAGCCGAGCCGCGCCGCGCTGCCTGCCTACCGGCCGCAGGGCTCACAGAGAGGCCGAGGCGCCTGCAGGCTCCTTTCCCCGCCGCGGGCTCAGGGGCGCTACCTGCGGGACCGCCGCCCGGTTGTGGGCACACTGGGAGGAGACTCGCCCGAGGGCGGCGCCGGGAGCCGGAGCGCCTGTGTGGCCGCGGGGAGCGACAGCCGCCACTCGCCCTCCCTGAGGCGGCAGGGAGCGGGGCGGGCAGGCTCGGCGGTGGCTGCCGGGGCGCTCAGCCCTTCCTCTTCTCTCGCCGTTGCGCTGCTGGAGGCTCCAGACTATAAATAGCAGGCTCGGCAGGCACCTAGAGGCACGCACGCACCGGAGGAAAGTGCGGTGCCGGTCGCCCCGCCGGACGGGCACACAGTCGCCAGCAGGTAACTGCCGCTCAGAGTAGGCGGGATGCGGGGTTCGTTGTGCCGGCCAGGGGTTTGTTTCCTCGCTTCCCCGCTGGCTCCGGCGCTTCGGGAGAGGGTAAAAGCGGGGGATCGGTTCCGCCGAAGTCCCTCCCTTGTACTCCCTTATCAAGTTTCTTAAGGTTATAGCCTGCGAGGTGTGCGCAGCCTTTGGAAGAAGGCGAGGACGCTGTCGTCCACGGCTGCAGCCCCGCGAGCCCCGACCCGGCCGGGGGCGCGCTGATAGCGGCTGCCGCTCTGTTGTCTCCTGGGGCGGGCCCCGCGCCCCCTCACGGCTGGGGTTGAGGGAAGGGAGGCGGCCCGGCCGCCCCGGGGACCCCCCGCACGGCCCGCCGCCGCTCTGCGGGTGTCACCGCGGGCGAGGGAGGACCGGCGCTGCCGGGGTAACTTCCAGCTCGGCCTCGCGGGGCACGTCTCCTACTTTCTGTCGGCGGCAGCGTTGTTGCCTGCCGGGGAGCCTCTGTGCTGCCTTGACCGCGGCGACTGGCCGCCTCCCGCGGCCGTGCCTCTCTGAAGGGGCGTTGTGTGGGGCTTGAGGACCCTCTTTGCCACGGCTTTCTGTCACGTTTGGAAGTTGGAGGTACTTGGCTGATGAGGAGGGTAGCAGGCTCTGTAGGTGCCGCTGAGGGGTTAATTTGGTGGAGTGATAGAGCTATAGGATCCCCATATTGCAAATAATAGCGTCTGCTGAAATGTGATGATAACCGCAGGGAAGGTACTACATATAAACAAGTTGAGTAGAGTTGTTGTAACTTGGAATTGTATCAGCCTGAGAAAGGGGGATAGGGGTGATATTTAATTTCTGAACTGTGATGAAGTGGAGCTCTATTTTCTTTTCCCCAAAACGACAGACAGATTTTGGAAGCATGGATAGCAGAGCTGGTGCTATCTGCTTGCCTCGTCTCCGAAGCTAGCCCAGTGTCTTATTTGAAATAGAAATAATATAATGAGGTCTCTGTGGAGCAATGTTTTCATCTGATGTGGAGTTACGTTTCCATTTCTTTTCCTTGCCAGAAATAAATTTACTTGTTTATTTACCCATTAATGTTGTGTTAAAATAGAGATACTAAAATCAGGCTATATATATGCCATTTAAATCTGGCTTTGACTCTCAACAACAAGACTGATTTTCAGTCTTCACTGGTTTACAGGCACTCCCTATATTTAAAAGATATCTACGTAGCAAGAATGATGGGGAAAAATGTCTGTTTCTCAGTCTGTATCAAAGCAAGAATTTATGTAAATAAGTAGCTACTAATGAAACTTCTTATATTCATACAAGTATTCATTTACAAGTGCGATAGCAGTCTTTAAAAGGCAGTGTTCCAGTTATTTTGTATTTTTTAATGTTATTTTCATTTTGCTTGATTAAGTTTGAATTGGCTTTAAAGCCCTGTGGTATCTTAGTTTTCTTGTCCTGTGAACCATTGTGTATTGGATGAGGTTTGTGCATGTAAGTCCTCATTACTGTACCTATCCATACAGGACTGAATGGTGTTTATTTCACACATTCTGATAATTCCACTAAAATTAAGGTGCAAGTCACAAGATTAATATGAGAAGAAATTAGTCCTGTGAGATTTTTACGTCCCTGATGACATTAGTGGGAACATGTGGCAGTGTTACTTACTTCAGAGCCCTATTTTTGCTTTTTTCCCCCTCTGCTTTTTGACAGTTTTTATAGTGCTTAAAATAAAATGAAATCTTTCTTTAAAACAAAGCTTTTCTTTTACTGGCTTTCTTGGACTACTTAAAGTTTCAAGTTCCAGTACTCCATGGGTTCTTCAAACCTTACAAGTGCTGCTGATCTCTCGTTTGCTCTGGTTTCTGTGGAGGACTTAACCATGAGACTGCCTTAGTTCTTTCTGATCAAAGAATTCTGTCTTCCTCAGGCTAGGGTACATCCGTTTGAGCAGGTATATCCACATGCCTCCTACAGATCCTGCTTTATGACTGTCTCCTTATCTTCTGATCTGACCTGAAGATTTCACAACATTAGGTAAAGATTTTGTGAATCAAAATGCATGATTTATGCTGTGCTTAGTACCTGGATGCTTACTGTACTGCAAGAAGACAAAAAAATCAAAACCAACCTCCGAAAAAAGCAGGGATAGGTGGTGTGCCTGAGGCACTGAAGTCAGCTATGGAGCATACTGCTGCTGGTTGACAGTCAAAAGAGTAGAGGCTGCGAGATAGTCTGCAGATGGAGTAATTGTTTGAATAGGCCTAGGCCTAAATTCACTATGAATTTTGAAGAAAAGTAGTTAGATTGATATGTCTGCTGAATTGTTTAGCTTGTTGCAAATACGACTTCAGCAGTGAAATATGAAAACAATACATTTTGGATTTATGCAACAGATTAGCAGGACAACGTAAGATAGTTTGCTAAGAGAGACAAACTAAAAGGTGGACGATTACTCTCAACACTAACGTTTCGTTAAAATTTCTGATAACTTGAACTAGCATTCTTAACCACTTCAGCAGTTAGCTATGTTTCTCTCTCCAGTTTATATTTTCATAACCTTTCCTGTATGTCAAATGCTCTGACTAACGCAAAATTTTTAGAAAGGGCTAGTTTTGTTTGGCTTAGTAAGTCTTTTGTATTACATTAATATTTTATTGTAACCATTGATGAATAGTGAATGATATTTATCACACTTTTGAATAGGAATTCCTTCTTCTAAAGTAATCTGGACTGATGTAAATCAAATTCTATGAAGTACTTTTCCTTGGCTTTTTAGGATAACTTGCAAATCTAACTTCACATGTCAAAACTTGGCATGGATGGAAGGCTGAAATGTCATTTAGTGAGAGATGGCAGTCTTGGCCTCACCAACTCTTTGGTCTCGCCTACTACTTATCCTGGGTTTAGGAGCCCTCCCCATGCTACCTGATTTCTCCTATGGATCAGTCAGTCTTCCTACAATTTTGTCCCAGATTCTCCATCTCCTCCTTTAGGAGCAATGGTTGGTTTTGCTCTTGCAGTCCTTAAGGAGTTTTTATTTTTTTTTTTTAGGAATGCCTAATTCTCCATTAACTGCCAGGTAAGGGTCTGGTCAGTTATCCACACATGAGAGCCGGGTGAGCTAGTTGAACTGTTACAGAAAACCTGAGACAAACCTTGAAAGGCCATCTGAATTGCGCAAGGTTTGAGTACTGTGCTGGACTGAAGTCCAGCTCATAGATGTCTTTACAATGATAAAAGATTTTAATAAAAAAGACAGAATCTTGACACAAAATCCACACTGGCAATTTTAAAATGGAGTTGAGGTTTGTGAATTTCAGTTTCCTGCTGTTTGGAAGACTATGTTAACTGCTTGTCAGCTGAATACTAGGAAGAGAGAAAACCTATAAGCTAGCGATGGAGGGATTCTTTAGTTTATTTTCCCCTTGAACTGAAAAGATAGATTAAGTTAATTTGTCCAGGTCAGTAACATCATTTCAAAGAGGGTTTTTTCTCATTTCTTCTGTCAGAATCTCAAACAGCAAATCCGATTTCTATAATGCTTTCTCCTATGAAAATTGCTGTTAGAAGACAGGATACGTTGTCTGTCTTCCAAGTCTTGCGTCCCTTTTTGGCAAGGTATACTGAGAAAACATACTGAAAAGTGAAGTGTGTATCTTGCACCATACATGGTACATAGATTGTTTTTTAAGAGGGAGTGAATAGAATAAATTGCATGTGGTTACTCTAGCTTTTGCAAGTTTACAATGATACAGTTTGCTTATATGTTTCAGAAATGGATTTTAAATTGTTTGCTGTACCTTAAATAGTGGGACTATTTAAGAACGTAGGATTAGTTCTGTTTCTAAGGTGCTGTAGGTCTAACTTCTATGGAACTTAACACCCTTCTGAATCCAGACGAGATTGGGAAAGACAGTTCTTCTGTTTAGTTTCAACTCTGTAGCTGCACAGGAGGTTTAATATTGCTTTCCATAGGTTAGGATGCTAATAGGCTTTTTTTCCTAAGCCTGACAAACTCAGCCTCTTCTAGTTTGTCAGTGAATTTGCCCTATAGGTTCCTTGACATTGTTTTTTAATGTTGAAGACAGCTATATTTAATGAAAATACAGAAGACAACACAAGCTAAAGGTGCTTACTTGACATAATACAATGTCAGAGTTGTTCAATGTGATGCTGTTGATCAAGTTAATTTCTTTGGCAGGCTGAGTTTGTGCTTTGTTACTCTGTGCCATACCATGAAAAAAATCATCTGTTTGTTTTTGGTGGATGCTTTTTATTTTGTTGTATATCCTGTTTCTGTGAAATTTCACGCTATGCTGTGACCTCAGTGAAAATTCACCCCAAGTATAGTAGTATAGTCAAGCTGGGCTAAGTCCATCTGGGGATCATTTTCCTTTAAACTTACCAGGTATGTACAGCTAATCCACTTTCATTTGTATCAGTTTTTTTAATTGTGTTAGCTGTACACTTGTCAGTAGGAGTTTCTTGCTTGCTGTGAAAACACTAATTTGGAAAATAGAGTGAAATTCCTTAACAGGCATTGAAGAGACTCAGTTTTTTATTGTAGTTGTAAGAGGTAGATGTGTAATAGACAATTAAGAGGGAGAGTGTCTTGTGGGAAATATGCTTTTATTGTATTTTGACAGCTTTTCATGTGCTATCAGTTTTTTGTATTGTTTACTTAGAAACTATGATCTTAGTATATTATAACAATGCAATCTTACTAAGATCCAGTGAACCTAGGGTGTGTATTTCTGTTACAAAAAAATGACTCGAACCCATGAAAATGGGTGTAGAAGTCTAGGCACTAAATGTGACTTGGTATTTCGTGTATTTACTACTGTGAGAATGGAGCATTAGGCAGAACACATCAATGCTTTGGTATCGTACAGTTTCTGTTACAGCACTAACATTGCTGCTCTGCTTGGATTGTTTCCTTTGTGCATGTGTAAGTGGCTAAAAAACCTCAGGTGTCAGTAGAAAGGACTTTTATGTATTACTTTCTCTGCTATAATGACATAATTCTGGAATAGTTCCCTTTCATGGGTTATTGCAGTTTATACTGTAAATGAGACCAGTATTTGACGTTCAGAATAACGTCAGTCCACTATTTTTATAGTTTTAAAATGTACTTTCAATTGATGAGATCTTTACTTTGTCAAATTAATAATCTAAAAATTGGAGTGTGCTTTAAAAGTGCCTTTTTGCTTTAGCCAAGTAAGTGTGTGGGTTGGGTAGTTAATTTATTATTTTTTTCCCCTTCAAGAGGCAGCTGTAGAGCTATATTATATCTTAAATTTCTGTTACTGTCTGTTATGACACACCATTCATGTGGCTTTTGTAGAACAGCCACATGACGTAGCCTCTCTGTTAGCTGGAAGTGGTAAAGATGGCAATGTTGCCTCTGTGGGGCAAGCTGATCATAAAGCAAACTTTCCTGCTGTCCTGCACAGCAGCTCTTTCCAGAGGAGCAGCATGATCAGGCAGTGATCCAGTGATTAAACCTAGGAATAAAAATTGAGGATATAAGAGATGAAGAAACACCTGATTTAAAAGATTAACATATTGAAATAAGCGTTCTCAGTTTAGACCTGCTATTGAAAAATACTCTTTAATTTGATCTGTAGTTTTTATACAAGCACAGATGATTAAGATGCATTAATTAAGTTTTCACTCAGTGAATGTACATTAAACAGTTTCCCAAATGAATCATATTTGCTGATTGTTTAGCCACCGAGTTAAAAATATAGATATTCTTAATTGTATCTCTAGGAATTTTTTTCAGCTTTTGGTTATCTGTCAGTGTCAGATAGCTTTAGGTTTTGGTATTTTGTTTCAACTGGCTAATGTAGCCTTTTCCTTCTAGGAACTGACAGTTTCCAAGTAAAATAAATGAAAGCAGTGGCTGCTGTTTTTGTGGAGGGTTTTATGGTTTTGAATCCCTGAGGTGCTGATAGTTGGAAGCTTAGAATATAGGAGTACAGCCTACACTAGATGGCACTGCAAAATATAGAGAAGACTTGAGACATTTGGAATTCTTAACAAGCCCAGTAGAAGCTGCCACACTTAGGGCTTAGTTCATAGGTGAGCGTATATTTACGGTGTGTACTCTTGTTAAATATCAGGTCACTTATTTTTCATGGTGTAATTACATCTCAAATTTACCTTGTTTGGGCAGTTACTGCGAGATAGCTGACATACTGTAAGCTCAGTCTACAGTTTATTCTTGGTTAGTTGGCTTGTGTTTGTAGTTAGCTATTGGTTAGGAAAACCACAGGTATTTTTGAAAATGTTATTTGAGATGGGTGTTTTAAAACGTAAAATAAAAGCTATCAACTGATAAAACAATGATGGGTGAGACTTCCTTTTAATATTTTATAGTTGTATTATGGCCATTCGTCATTTACCTAGGATGACCTGGTACATATATGTGAGTATTTTTAAAATGAATTAAACTGTACAAAATCTCTGGGGCAAATTGCTGATGGCAAATTGCATGTACTGTTACAGTTTATTATTTTTCCTTTACAGAAAGTGCCTGTGTGTGTGAAGTGATATATATAAAAGCAGTTGCTGTGGTGTTAGTCTTTTAAAGAATGGTACAATGTATAAGACTCAAAAAAACCAAATGCATCTTAATGTTATTCAAGCATTGCAATGGGGCTTCCTTGGCAATGGGAATTAAGAGAGTTGTTTGTGAGCAAAGTACATTCCCTTGTTAGTAAACCTTGGAGTGCTTTGCAAGTTTTCTTTCAGCAGTGTCTGATTATACAAAATTCTTGATCAAGGTGGCAAAAGTAACATTTACAAGAAACCTTTAAATCAGTTTCTGTACCATGAATACGTGCTAGCCTAGAGGTAGACTACCCTACTAAAGCAGAAAAAGGAAGAGGGATTAGAGGACCCAGGCTATAAAGGTTAAGTGCATAGTTGTTGTACTGCTTTGTTATATATTTGCAAGTGAAATTAGAAAGCAGTTTGATGTAACACTGTGAAAGCTTTATGTTTTTATAAATTGGATTTTCTTTCTCTGACAAAATGAAAAACCTGGTCAGAATAGCTTCTTTGGAACTGAGTATTGAAAAAAGCAAAACTGTCCACATCCCAAAATTATTAGATATACTGAGGCAGTCAAAATATGCATGGGAATATATGTAGTATTTTGCACTAAAATTGATGAGTAATCAATCTGGTGGTAAATTAGGAAGATTGCACATACTTAGGATGTAAGTCACAACATGCTGAATATGTTTGGGGAGAGAATATTGTACAACATCACAACTTCTGATAATGACTCCTTTTAAGTAGAAGATAGAAAAGTACTATAAAATAGTTAGAACATTCAGTGAGGAAATAACACATCTCTTTCCTTGCTTTTCTGCTACTACTATAATGCTTTTCACAGAAGCAAGTGTTAGGTACCATTAATACCTGTAATATCAGTATTTTAAAGATAATGTGAAAGGTATACCAGCAGAAAATATAACTGTTCCAGTAAACCTGTGCTTGGAGAGATACTGTATGTGTACATATGGGTCTTTGAGGTACACAGCAAGTAGTGTCCCTCCACATTTATATTGTCTTTGAAAATACAGTTTAAACTTGTATCAATTCGTAGATCGCAGCAAAGGAAACCTTGTGTAAATTCTCCTTGGCAGCTCAGAATCTCAGTTGTTGCTTGAACTACAAGTGTAAATTGAGATAACCACGTACTCATTCAGATCTTTTTGGTTTGGCATTCACAGGTAATTTTATTACTTGTATGTTTTGTTTTGATTAGTGTTCTTAATTGAATGGCTGGCAAACTGGTAACCTTGCACAAAAAACCCTCTCCAAATATGTTAAACACCAGTTTATTAGAAAAAAAAAAAAGAGAACAAAACAACCTGTGGATGCCTAAATTAATATGAGTAGGAGTTGTCCTATAATTTGCAGCTGAAGATTGATCTAATGGTGTGCAGGAATCTCACAGAGCTGGTCGTTGACAAAAGCAAACTGTGAAAAGTCACTGACTGACTCCCAGGGTGAAAGGAATATAAGATTAACTGGCAGTCTATTTTAGACCTGTATAAAAAGTATTCCAGAAATAAACTGTCTGATCTGGCGTCCAATGGTCTCACCTCCAGCCATGATCATGGGGAAACTGAAAAGCCTTTGTCCAGTTTGGGATTGTATTTTATCAAGGCTGAGAGAGCTTGATCTGTACAAATGGGATGGTAAGTATCAAGTCCTATTTTCTCCCCCTCCCTCCCCCACTCCCCCTCACCTGGAGGTTGATCACCCAGTTTCCTGATATTTTTGTTCTGGTATTTGGCTATCATTTGAGGTCTATCAGCTTGTTCTCTAAAACTTTACTCCTGAGAATGGGTCTCATGATTGTCTAAGTGTTTGGGACGCTACTGAGTATATCAGTATATCATCAGGCTACCAAAGTAACCCTCTAAACTTCCTGTTCTTGATAGTATGATGTTTCAAGGAGGGTTAGAAACTTTTGTTCATTTTACTTTTTCGGGCATGTAGGAGAAAATTCTTCTAGTTCTGCTACGATGAGCGGTCCAGTTGCAGGTACAGCTTTTTTGGCTGTTATGTGGGCATGGGTGCAAGTTAGAGGAATTATTTGGGAATAAGGTGATGAGTCCCAGAAAAAGCAAAGCAAACAGAATCTCTAGAGCTCCTGGGAACAAGTCATTTCTGAGCAGAGCCGTGGGGACAATGGGAACTGACCCATTTGGACTAGTCCTTTTATTTTTCTAGTACAGGCAAACCTTGCAGTCTTCTTGCAGGTGGTAGCATTTGTTGGCTCTCCTATTTCAGTAAATCTATGTTCTACTTAAGAAAAATGCTACAACTGTTTCCATGTTGCTATGGGAAGATACATTTATATTAATTATTTAAAATACCTAATTCGGCACTTGCTCAACTTGTTGAACAGCTTGCTAATGACGTGTCCTAGAGTTATCTATGAATATTTATTAAGATTTATAGCAACACAAGAATAAAGAAAAACTGTACTCTTTTTTGAAAGAAAAATTATATTTCTCATTTTCAGTGCACTGAAACTACCTTAACGATCAGTGTTGGCATGTTACAATCGAATAACATGCTTGGGCATTTTGCCTGAAGCAGTGATCTGAAGGGTTGTGGCTACCTCTTTTAGTAAATACAAAAATAATGAATAGCTTTGTCCTCGTGAACTGTTCCAGCTGGGAAAAACTAAACCAAAACAGAGCAGGGAACCTCAGGGGAGTCATATAAATGTCAGGGCTATTAGAAATTTTCTACTAGATGGGAAATGAAGGAATGTGTCATGAACAGTTCCAGTGTTGCAGCTTTCCTGAATCTTTAACAATGAAGTTTAATCTTTGTGTGCTGGCTCCTTTCCATCTTACCGCAAAGGTTGGTTTGTCCTTGTTTATGTTTAGAGACCTGTGTATATGAGGAGATGATGAGCTGGCTGCCTCCTTAAATGTTTGCATGTGAGACTGACTCCCTTTATGAGGCAGGAGTGCATCAGGGTGCATTTGGGTCATGGAGAGCCCCAGAATTTTCAGTGTCTTTAATTTGGATTTGTGAGCATCTTGAAACGTTTCTGGGTTTGTTTTACTATTTGTATTGGCTGGGATAATGTGCCCTGTTCTTTGTCTTTCGTATTGTTCATACAGTGCAAAGAACAGAAATCAGACTTTCCAATCTATTTCCTGTTTTCCTTCTTCTTTTGCCTGCCTGGCATGATGTCCTGGTTAGGCAAGGTCTCTAATCCTTTCCTTCTAGATACCTTATGGTAAGCTTCACATCTGGACTCCCTATGGTAAGTTTTTAACATCCAAAGGGACCTTCTTGTACTTGGGATAAGTGAGCCAATGTGAACCTCATGGACTTCAAAAACATCAGGTTCAAGGTCCTGCACCTAAGTCAAGGCAATCACCGATATCAGTACAGACTGTATGGTCAGCTGAGTGAGAGCAGTCCTGATGAGGAAACTTGGAGATACTGGTGGATGAAAAATTAGAAATGACCTGGGAATGTGCACTTGCAGCCCAGGAAGCAGATTGTATTCTGGTTCACATCAAAAGAAGCATGGCCAATGGGTCAAGGGAGGTGATTCTTTCCCTCTACGAAGCTCCTGTGAGACCCCACCTGGGGTACTGAATCCAGCTCTGGAGTCCTTAGTACAGGAAATACTTGTATCTGTTAGAGTGGGTTCAGAAGAGTATCACAAATATTATCAAAGGACTGGAGCCTCTCCTTTAAAGAAAGGGTGAGAGAGCTGAGGTTGTTCAGCGTGGAGAAAGCTCCAGGGAGACCTTACTGAGGCCTTTTACTACTTAAAAGAAGGGGGTTTATTACAAAGGAGAAGGACTTTTTACCAGGATATGTAGTGACAGGGCATAGTGGCTTTAAACAGAAAGACAGTAGATTCAGATTGGACATAAGGAAGTAATTATTTTAAATGAGGGTGGTGAGGCAGGTGAACAGGTTGCCCAAAGAAGTCATGCGACTGCCCCATTCTTGGCAGTGCTCAAGGCCAGGTTGGATGGGGCTTTGAACTACCTGG
>JBCJKH010061319.1:0-14500 GCA_039877255.1 Loriculus beryllinus
ACCCTGCTGAAGGCACTTCCTTAGGAAGCACTGGGGTTTTGTTCCTAACGTGTACCCCCATTTACAGCCACCCTGACCTGGTCACAGCCAGATACTCATGGTGACCCCCCTTCTCCTCGCCACGGACACGTCGTGGTTGCAGTCGGGACCAAACTCTTCATCCATGGAGGTTTAGCTGGGGACGTTTTTTATGATGACCTGTTCTACATCGATACAAGTGAGTATGGACAAAGGTACCAGAGTGATGCTGCTATGGGATAGGTTTGGATTTGGGGGACCTTTCTTCTGTAAGATCAGCTCTGAAGTGCTTCAATTACCCAACTTGTTTAAAGCAACAAAACTTGTGGAGGTTTTATAATGCATAACAACAGCTGTGTTCTTTTTCCACCAGCTGACATGAGGTGGGTTAAGGTACCAGCCACCGGTGACATCCCAGGAGGACGAGCATCCCACTCATCAGCTGTGTTTAAAGACCACTTGTACATTTTTGGTGGAATAGGTCCAGAGGGGACACTGAACACCACATACAAGTATCACACAGGTAGGGAGGCTTCGCCCAGCTTCAGAACAATAAATGCCACTCAGTTGGAGAACGCATTACCCCTCTGCTCCCACGCTTCACCCCCTGGTATCCACTATCAGTACCTGGCAGTTACATGGAGAACCAGGCCAATGTGTGGTGGGTGCCCCACGGTGCTCTCTAAGGCTGTGAATCTACTTTTAAATGTGTGCGTTGTGTTTTTGCACTGCAGAGAAGCAGCAGTGGACACTCCTACAGTTCGATGCCCCTCTGCCTGCTGGGAGGCTGGACCACGCCATGTGTGTCATTCCCTGGCTGGCTGGGAAGAGTGAACACACAGGAGCTGCCACTGGGGAAGCCACAGCTGGTCCCCTGCTGAAGAGCCAGGATGAGGAGCATGCTGAGGCCATAGTTGTACATCTGCTGTTCGTGTTTGGTGGGATGGACACCCAGGGGGAGATATACAGAGACTGCATTGTGAGTCTGATTGAATAGCAGAGTTGTGCTCCTGCACAGCACCAGCCTTTTCTACACACTTTTATACTGTCAGGTTACTTCTTGGCAATAAAGAAGTTCTTACCCTCAAATAGATGGCTCTCTGCTAACACACACCTCCTCCGAGGCATGGTGCATGACCCTGCCGGACTCGGGGAGAGCAGCTGCCACGGGAAAGCTCCATCTACTGGTACTTGATGTTGCTGGAGTTTGAAAGCCTGGAAGGGCTCACCATAGCAGGGAGGCTTTCCAAGCAGCTCACATCTGATGGCTACAGAATGCAATGCATTGCAGAGGCACAGCGCTACCAGGAAATTGGCTTTTGGGAGGGTGATCTGGAATAGAACTGTCAGTATTAAAAATGAATGGATGAAAATGAGAGAAAGTAACCCCCGCACCAGGGAAAAGGTGAATTCTAGAGTGGTTTTGAGGTGTTAACGCAGCTACCACAAAACCTCCTGCTGAACTCAATTCAATTTACCTACACCCACAGCAGGGATAAAGATTATGGTTAAGTAGGGGAGACCAAGTTCCTAAAAGGCTTTTAAGAAAACTTTGACATTAGCATTTTAAGAGTTTTCAGAAAATAGGTCCATTGTGTCCCATGAGACCCATTAAAGCCCTTAAGCCTAGTTCTAGTATGCAGAGAAGTGCAGCTCAGCTCATCTTTCCTGCCCATGCTTATCTCCAGTGCAAGCAGTGCTGCAGAAAAACTGCAGAGCCCACCCCAATCAGCAGTTATGAAGTGGTCACTCCCTATTATAAGGATCTGTAAGGATCACACAGAGCACCAGCACACTTCAGAGTCCCAGCTCTACCCAGAGGAGCTGCAAGGGAGAGGCGAAGTGTCAATCCCACCCGAGGGGGAGGGTAGAGCTGTTCCCATCTGCTCACCTTGCAGGGTTTGAAGCCCATGGTTCAGGACAGTCCATGACTGGGTTAAAACTGGTAGCAGAGCTAGAGCAGAGTACAGTGTAAATAACAAGTTTATTGTGGTCACTTCAGGTAGAAAAGCTCTACACCAAGCTCACACGACCGCGTTGTTAAATAGAACTTTCCACTGCCAATACCTCTACACCCATTTGCATTTACACTCCCCCCCCACGCCCCTTCCCTCCCCAGACATCAAGCAACTGCTAACAAAAGCAGTATACAGCCGCTTCGGGCTAGCGTTTCCAGCTCCACTCACGAGTGAAGATTCAATGTTACATTCCAAATTAAGAGTTCAATATTTTAAACAAATGTTCCTTAGTCCAATATATACACAACAACATTCGGAGGTGCCAGTGTCTGTCTACAATTCATCCTTCTCTGCTGCTTCCTCATCACCAGGGGGAGGGCCTGCGCTGCCGTAGAGCTTGCTAACAATTGGCTGAACAACCTCCTCCAGCTCCTTCTTTTTTGCTTTGAAGTCATCAATGTCCGCATCTTGATGGCTCTCCAGCCACTCGATCTTTTCCTCCACTGCTTTCTCTATTGTTTCCTTGTCATCAGAGGACAGCTTACCCCCCAGCTTCTCTTTGTCTCCAATCTGGTTCTTCAGGGAGTAGGCATAGCTTTCCAGCTCATTCCGGGCATCAATACGCTCTTTCAGCTTCTTGTCTTCCTCAGCAAACTTCTCAGCATCATTCACCATCCTCTCAATCTCCTCTGGTGTGAGCCGGTTCTGATCATTTGTAATGGTGATCTTGTTCTTGTTCCCGGTGCCCTTGTCCTCAGCCGTGACACGGAGGATTCCGTTCACATCTATCTCAAAGGTAACTTCAATCTGGGGGACACCACGAGGGGCAGGGGGGATTCCAGTGAGATCAAAAGTTCCCAGAAGATGATTATCCTTGGTGAGGGGACGCTCACCTGGAAGACACAATAAGACGTGGTTTCTGGTTTGTACCCTGCAAAGCTGTGAGCTACACTCTTGGTTAAGGGTGAGGTTTTGATGCCAGCCTGACATCTGTCCAGGTACCTCCTGCAGCTGGAATGCAGCCATGGAAAAACATGAGAAATTCTAGTAACAGCTTTCAATACAGGTGAAGCAGCTCGGTAAGAGCCACTTTGGAAAGCTGCCACTGTACTAAGCCCTCCTCTATGAGGATAGAATGAGTGTCTAGGAAACACCTACAGCCTTTAAGACAGCAGCTTATATAGGGGTCCTACAGGCATATTCCAGCTGCCACAGGTGACACTCACCTTCATAGACCTTGATGGTCACAGTGGGCTGGTTGTCAGAAGCTGTGGAGAAAATCTGAGACTTTTTTGTGGGAACAACGGTATTCCTTGGGATCAGTTTAGTCATTACACCTCCAACAGTCTCAATGCCAAGTGTCAGGGGACAGACATCAAGGAGCACCAAGTCACCTGTAACAGATCAAGGGTAAGAGTGTGACACAAATTCAGCTGGAAAGAAACACAACAGCCCAGCACTGCAACCAGGATCCTGAGGCCTCAGAGGCATAAAACTTCAAGGACTGGAAAAGGAATTAGTCCTCCTGCACTTACTTGCCCATAACACATATCCCATGTCCATAACCCATGTATTCAGTCAGCATTCCCCATATAACAGTAAAGGTGTCATTACCTGTATCTTGGTCCCCAGAGAGAACACCAGCCTGGACAGCAGCACCATAGGCAACGGCCTCATCTGGATTAATGCCACGAGAAGGTTCTTTCCCATTGAAGAACTCTTTAACTAGTTGCTGTATTTTGGGGATGCGAGTGGAGCCACCAACAAGCACGATCTCATCAATATCAGACTTCTTTAGGTCAGAATCTTCCAGAACTTTCTGAACAGGCTTCATAGTGGAACGGAACAGGTCCTGGGAAGATCAGACAGGACTGTAAGGCTCTTTGCCCCATGTCTAGTCCCCAGTTACACAGCCTGATAGAGGAGAAACATCAGCTGGCTCCTGACCAGCCTGATGAGACCTCAGCTGTCACTAACACACAGCCCCAGCTCCCCTGGTCAGGAGCAGCTGCCCACTTTGCAGTGCAAGCAGGAAGTTATTTATACTCCAAAGGGCAGGGTCACTGCACATTTGCAGGTCTCCAACCTAAAGCTGAGGCAATGGAACTCTGCCTTTCTAAACTTACCATGTTCAGCTCCTCAAACTTGGCTCGAGTGAGAGTCTCTGAGAAATCCTCTCCTTCAAAGAAGGATTCTATTTCAATTCTAGCCTGGTGCTGGGATGACAAGGCCCTCTTGGCTTTTTCCACTTCCCTTCTCAACTTCTGCACTGCTCTGTTATCCTTCCTGACATCTTTCCCAGTTTTCTTCTTGTAAAGCTTGATGAAGTGCTCCATAACACGCTGGTCAAAGTCTTCTCCACCCAGGTGAGTGTCACCATTAGTAGCCACGACTTCAAAGACTCCATTATCAATGGTGAGGAGGGAGACATCGAAAGTTCCACCACCCAAGTCAAACACAAGGATATTCTTCTCACCCTCTCTCTTGTCCAATCCATAAG
Source organism: Loriculus beryllinus (assembly GCA_039877255.1). Lineage (NCBI taxonomy): Eukaryota > Metazoa > Chordata > Aves > Psittaciformes > Psittacidae > Loriculus > Loriculus beryllinus. Next base: position 4,477 of record JBCJKH010061319.1, read on the forward strand.
CAATGGCAGCAGCTGTTCTGTACAGAGAACAACCAAACTGAGGACACTGGGACTACCTCTCCCCCGAGCAGTGGGCAGGAGGGATCAGAATACTTACGGCTCATTGATGATGCGCATCACATTCAACCCAGCAATAGTCCCAGCATCCTTCGTGGCCTGGCGCTGAGCATCATTGAAGTAGGCTGGCACAGTAACAACAGCATGTGTAACCTATGGAGTAAGAGATACAAATTTTTTACAGAAAGAAATGCACACAGCTTGTAAGTAACCACAGCAATGCTGGCAACAAACAGCCCACTGCTCTTAACAGGTGAAAATCCACCTCCAGCTCAGCCCACTCAACTGGGTTCCTGTAGGGACCCAGCAGCATGAGGCAGATTTAGGATCCAGCCCACCCATCTTTAGTTTTATAATGCTGCTGCTTTCCATTCTTAATAGTAGCGCTCATGAACTTACTTTCTTCCCCAAGTACGCCTCTGCTGTCTCTTTCATCTTCGTCAGGACCATAGCAGAAATTTCTTCAGGAGCAAATGTTTTTGTCTGTCCACCTCCAACATCAACTTGAATATGGGGCTTGGCTTTCTTTTCAACAACCTGAAAAGAACAATACATACTGTTCACCCTATTCAGCCATTCACAGAATGACTCCTACTTGCCTGATTGTTTCTTTCCCTCTCAAAGTTAAGCAAAGCTTTTATTAACAGACAACTTCCACACTAGCTGCTGTCTATACCTCACATCCCTGCACTGTAACCCCCTGGGGGAAGGGCTAGGGAACCACGAGGCTGCTCTAAAGGGCAACACAGCCCAGTATCCTCTTTTGAGAGGTGTAGGTCCCCCACCTCCCGCGTGCTCAGACCCACCTTGAAGGGCAGGTACTTGATGTCCTGCTGCACAGAAGGATCATTCCAAGTGCGGCCGATGAGCCGTTTGGCATCAAACACAGTGTTCTCAGGGTTGGATGTCAGCTGGTTCTTGGCAGCATCCCCGATTAAACGCTCCCCCTCGGGCGTGAACGCCACGTAGGACGGCGTGATGCGGTTCCCCTGGTCGTTGGCGATGATTTCCACGCGGCCATTCTTGAAGACGCCCACACTGGGGGACAACGGAATCGAACCGAACCGTCAGGCAGCGCCGGGGCCTGCACCTCCATTTCCGCTTCTCCCTTTCCCCCCCTCCACAACCCAACCGCTTCCGGGGGCCCACATGCCCGGCAGCTCCCCCCCACCCCGGAGGCCTACGGCCCCAACCGGTTTCTATCCCCCACACACCCCGCGCCCGCTCCCCACGTACCACGAGTAGGTAGTGCCGAGGTCGATGCCCACCACCGTGCCCACGTCCTCTTTCTTCTCCTCCTCGTCCGCCCGCACGGCGCCCACCACCAACAGCAGCGCCAACAGGACGCGCCTCATGTCGACCGCTCGCCGCCCTACGAGAACCCGCCGGTCACAAACGAAGGGCCCACACGCGGGGCCGGGAGGCTCCGGTCCCGGTCCCCACCCCTTAGGCCGCGCCGCTGCCGCTGCCTCTTACCGTGACCTCCGGACCCGCTGCACCCACAACCGCTGCTGAGGAGCCAGGCCGCACCGCCTGCCCTTATATATCCTCCGTTACTCCTGCGTGGAGGCTCGCCATTGGCCTCACAGCCCTCGCTGGAGCTTTTCCATTGGTTGGCTGCTACTAAGCTGGCCTTCCTTGATTGGCGACAGTCAGGCTATGTCTCTGACATGCCTGGCGCGCCCCCCTCTCGCCACCTTATTGGTTCACCCCGACGGCGGCGCGGGCCTATCAACAGAGAAGCGTGAGCCAAGCGGAAGGAGCCTATTGGCTGGGGGCGGCCGTCATGGCGAGGCCGGGGCCGCGACCAGGGACTGGGAGGGGGGGGAACGGGGACACTTTCTGGAAGTTTCCATGGTAACCGGCGCCGGTTGGCGGGACCCTGCCATTGCTGGGGGGGGGGGGGCAGTGTCCCGCGACGCTTCCAGCCCCGGGGCACCGTCATGGTGGCCCCGTGAGGCCAAGGGCGTCCCCCCGCAGTGAACAGGCTGTACCCGCACAGCGGTGCCCGTCACCGCGGCCCTGAGCCGCCGAGGGAGCGCTGGGACACGGGATAACGTGAGCGGCGGTGCTGAGGGGATGCCCCCGGGGTGCGCAGCGCGGGGGGGTCTGCCCTCGGGAGGCACTTGTCACCTGGTGAACCCTCGTGTGCCGGCACCGAGTCACAGCGTCCGCGCTTGGTGTAACTCCCTGCACGGTGTTACATCAGCTCCTTGGCTTCCCGGCCTGGGGACGTCCATAGGAAGGGGAAGGTGCGGTCCTTCGGAGAGTGGATCCAGCCGGGTCTTAAGTATGGAAGAGGCCCAGGTGCATCTCTGCCATGGGTTGGCCTGCGTGGCTGTAGTCGTGTGTGTATATGGCATAGAACCAGCTAGGTGGGAAAAGACCTTTCAGATGAAGCACGGTCATTAAAATTGCCAAGGGCAGCACTACCCGTGCCAGTAAGGGCCTTATCTGTACGTTATTTTATCTACTTCTCTTTAAAAATCACATTTAAGAGCAAAAATGACAACTACAAAACTCCAGATCAAAGCTGAAGGTTTGAGTGATTGGAGGGTGACAGAGGATGAGGAATTAGATGTTGGTCATTCACTTTTGGATGGTATCAGATGTGAAATCTAACAAAAATAATCCCGAGTGATTGTAGTACAAAAAAAGCAGTGGTTACAGAGAGTGCCATGTTCAGGCACCATTCTGTGAGCGTAAATGGCTTTTGTTTAGAAACTGCCTGGATTTCTTACAGGTATGAGGTGAGATATTAACAGAAGACTCTGTTGGCACTCAGCACACCCCCAGCAATGCCATTTTGATCTTGATACTGCTCTTTCTGAGGTATATTTTGTGTCCTTTGTATCTGCGTGTGGTTCTCATTTTTTTTTTTTATGGAATCATATTTGCACTGCGTTCACATTGAGTTGATTTTTCAGCTGTATGAAAAGAGGCTGACAAAGTTGGGGCTGTTCAGCCTGGAGAGGAGAAGGCTGCATGGAGACCTCATAGCAGCCTTGCAGTATCTGAAGGGGGCCTATAAGGATGCTGGGGAGGGATTCTTCATTAGGGACTGTAGTGACAGGACAAGGGGTAACGGGTTAAAACTTAAACAGGGGAAGTTTAGATTTAGGAAGAAGGGAATTTAGATAAGGAAGAAGTTCTTTACTCTTTAGGGTGAGAAACTGGAATGGGTTGCCTAGGGAGATTGTGAATGCTCCATCACTGGCAGTGTTCAAGGCCAGGCTGGACAAAGCCTTGGGTGACATGGTTTAGTGTGAGTTGTCCCTGCCCATGGCAGGGGGGTTGGAACTAGACCATCTTGAGGTCCTTTCCAACCCTAACTATTCTATGATTCTACTATAAACATATGATGGGAATGTGTTTGCACTAAAAACCCCCTAAAATTAGAAAATAAAAATCGCCTGATATAACTATGCTTGGAAAGCATTTATCAAGATACAGCTACCCTTTCTATATCCCCACTACAGTCTCTGTTCCTATTTTTCCTCACAAATATTTTATCAATCAATTGTTTTATCAGCGTTAGCAAACTAGTAGTGAAATAGCAATAATTATCTTCTTGGTCTATAAGTAACAATTGTGGAATCAATTTGTCACGCTTATGGACCTGGCTCTGCTTGTTGACAGTAGAGAGCCAATGCAGATCTTTTGAGTGGGAAATTACTCTTGATTCACATTATTGCTAACACTGCTCATGGACATTAGTTTTTACTGTCTTGCTTGTTAACTACTTTATCAATCTGCAAGATACTATTAGAGCTGCGTGTACATTGTTGGGCTAAGGTGATCAACTATGAAAAGACAAATGATACATTTTGTGGTTCATGTGTTAATGGGAATATTCCTTAACAAATATGAATATATTGAAGCTTGTAGTTGATTTTATTTAATGACTCGTGCCATTAATTTAAATCATTCAAATGCAAAATGTAAGGCCTATTCATACATTCAAAACTGATTATGGAGAGTAATAAGCATAAAACATAATACTGTGATCTCGTTATACTATCTAAAATTTTATTTGAGAGTTAATGAATGTAAATGTTCTTAACTAATGATGTAAAATTTAACAAATATACACAAATATACACAAAATTGCATACTCATTCTAAAGAAGCACATTAAACATGTTAAAAGAGTATATTGTTCTAGCAGATTAAAAATTAATGATAATGGGTATGGGTTTTGTATTTTCATCAAGATGACTGTGAAAGAGGATTGCTGATGGTAAAGAATCAACAAGACTGATTCTTGCAGTGAAATTTGCTTGATCTGCATGAATACCGCAACTGACAAATGTCAAATGACCCTGAAGCTGATACAGACAGATAATCAGCTACGTTCTTAAACCTGACTTGATACCTCTGGAGCAAGATAAAATGTCATATATTTCAAAGTTTATGAATCCCAAAATAACAGACCAAAGAGAAGTGATGTCTGTTCTCTGATGTCTCATGAAAGGCACATTCTGCATACTGTGAGCAAATTAAGCCTTAGACATTAAAATCTTCCTTTATACAAGTAATAGTCCCACATCATGAATCAACTGGACATGCATTTAAATATATGCTATGTTCTTTACTTTAGCAAGTTGGTGTGGTTAAAGTAGGGCATTCGCTAACTTAATCTTATGAAACCAGGCCAGATGAGAGTTGCATTCAACTGATTTGTTAAACTCCCCAAACAGGATGCCAAACACACAACATTAAATCCAATCTGAAATTATCCTAGTGTCTAATCTCATGATGACTACAAACAATCTCTAAGCTAATCATATGCAAATAACCTTCCAGTTTTATTGATCTGGAGTTTTCAGGCATGTGAAACATGCTCAGCCACACACCTGGCTCCTGCCATCCTTGTTCTTCTCTCACCTTGTATTTCCTTGCTGTCATCTCATCTCCTCTTTCTCCCTTTGTTCTACTTTGCATGAGGAATATGTGGTAAATAAGAAATCCACAAAGCCTGTGCTAGAAACTCAGAGTTTAGCTATTCCGTAGTTTTCCAGAATAAAGTAGAAAAGATACCACAAGATCCATTTATCATTCTGAGACATGCTCAGTTTCACAGCTCTGTGTCATATATCTATATACTTGCTTGTTGTTGTGCAGAAATGTCAGGCATGCTCTGGGATCCTTATTTACTGATGAACATAAAACATTTTACGTATCTCCAAATAACACCAGTAACTCAGCCTCATGTAATCAGAAAACGGAAACTTTCCAAACAAACTGAGTGATTGCAAAGCAATTGTGTTGTGCAGTGAGCTTTGAATACTACATCCTATAGTTATTTAGAGTCAGGACCTCATGGAAAGCACTGTCGTTCCCTCCCTGACCTCAGTCTGAGCCTCTCTCCTGTTAAAAAAACAGGCATGGAGCTGGGGTGAGTGCATGTGCTCAATATTTAAATCCTAAACATGGAGTTATGATGTGGTGAGCACTCTAGGATTCATGTGGTGTACCAGGATTTATGCCATGTACCAGGACAACTGTGTGGCAGACTGTCCACCTGAATAAATGCCACTACAGCCATCAGCTCCCAAAAATCAAGTTATGCAATTTAGCCAAATTCATCTATCAATACTTATAAAGTCAATCATTGCACACATGAATTCTATTGGATTGTATCCTATTTTTTCTGCTGCAAGAATAGGCAGTCACTCCAGCTAAAATAACCTCAGTGTTTTCAGAGAAAGAATATTCAAAAAGGACTAAATTAGCCTGAGTCCCATGAGTGACATTTGCAAAGCTTCTGTGGTACTAAAAAGGGTAAGGATGACAGCCACATGTACCTCACAGATCACTGTGCTACCTTGGCTTTACAGTAATGCTATCCATTCCACAGTTATAAGAGCAACAGAAACTACAAGGCACTTCTATACAAGAAATGCTATGGAGCAGGATCCATGTTTTAATTTAAAAAACAATTTAAAACAAAGAGTCCTGTTCTTCTGTCAGCACTCTTCTGAGAATGTACTAATGCAGTAACAATAATGGTAAAGTTGTGTAATAAAAGCCCTCCAATATAAATGTGAAGATGGAATATATATCACTATTAAATGTACTAGTAAATATTTATTTATACAGCACTCTAAGTTGTAATCATGATTAGGCCACACTTTTTAATTTAAAAATTTTTAATGTGAAATTTTTAAATGCCCAAAGGCAATAATCTGAAGACAGGACACAAGTAGTATAAAAATGAGAATATAACATTTAAACAAAAGAATAATGTAAATATTTGTCATAGATTTCCTTGTTACTTTTTTTTAACTATTTGGACAAAAGAGTTGGAAAAAAGAAAAGATGAGAAAGATTAAAAATTTCTCATCACTTTTTTAATAATAATCAGTAATGATGGTGACAGGAATGATGTTTAAGGAGTGACATGAAGAAATGTAACAAAACTTTTCTAACACTTTTCTAAAGTAAAGCAACATGTAAGAAAATACTGCAAAGCTGAGAGGGGAAACTGAAGTGTAGGAGAACTCATGTAGTATGGACTGAAATAAATGACATCACTGAAAACTTTTAGGGGTGCCAGACTGTAAAAGCAAAGCTAACCCTTGATCTGCTTTCAGAAAAAGTGAGTAAGGAGAAACTCAGCAGGTCCAGTACACAGAAGATGTGGTCAGAGCAACAGGGTAGGAAGAGGACCTCCACAGATTCTTGCAGGAAATATTTATATTAAATTTTTATACACTAATAAATTTAGTACGTCTATGTTTGCCAGAAAGTACGTCAAAGGAAGATTACATTTATATTAGAGTAGCAGCACCTAATTTGTTTTCAAAATGAGCATCCTTGAAGTAATTTTTAAAGCAAACACACACACGAATATACTGGATTAGGTTTTTGCTTATTTTAATAAATAAGCTAATTTTATGGAGAGTTTGTGCTGCAAAACATATTTGGGATCTCAGAATATTCAGAAATTAAAACAGGAAGTAGCAATTGCCTTTATGACATGGTATTGAATGAAGAGTAATATATATAACTTACCAAGCACTTGATATCAAAGACTGTATTAGAACTAACGTGTTTGTGAAGGAATAAAAAAGCTTATTTGTTCAGCTACATTTTTCCTCAAGAAGGTCTCCATAAACACCTGAGCACATACCACACATCCCTTCTATTAATCACAATCTTTCATTCAAATTGGTTTCTTCTAAACAATACATAGGAAGCAGATGAGTAGTCAAGGCAAAATTTGAAAATGCATGTATTTTAGGATATGGTGGCCACATGCTAAATAGAAGGGTAAGAAAACACAGCATTTCTAAATTACTTTTAAAAATACCCTAAGACATTTGGGCAGCTACACAATACTGGTCTGCAAAATCATTTCAGCGAAGACCAAAGTTGCTGAACTTATTTAACATACATTACGGGTTTGCCAATACATAAACAGGCCTAAGTGACTAAAGAAAGTTATAAAAGAAGAAATCAAATAGATGTACACTTCTAATTAAGATTTTTGTATGACAGTATTAAAATACGTTTTACCATATTTTAATGATAAATCATTAAAATATAAAATTACTATCTACTGTAATTGTAGGAAATATATGGGATTTTTTTACTCAAAATTGGAACATTTATCTCTATGGTAGAAATTTATGGAAATTATACTGAGAAACCATTTTTGCAAGTGGAATGGTGATGTCTATTTCAAATATGTCAATAGAAAGTAATATTCTTAAATTATTATTTGAAAAACATACTGAATTTCAGACCTATTCTGCCCTGAATTCAGTGAAAATGCTTTTGATGATAATGCAAAGATCAGCCCTGCTGCACTCAATGTCCACAAAGAATGTCAATGTTTTTTCCTGTTGAGAACAGAAAATGAAACAGCTACAGCAACTAAACTGAGGTTTTTTTGTGATTCTTTCTTTTTGACTTTGTAAAAAGTAAGGCAATGAAGGCTGTAGTGCTGCAGTAGTAATTTTCAACGTCTTCAGCTGCCATACCACACACACTAATTCATATGAGTAGAGACAGAAATTAATGCTGTGGAACATGCAGAATGAGAAACATTCACAAAACAAATCATGCTTCATTACCACATTTAAAATTTAAGGGCAATGATAACTTTCAGCAGTTAGCATTTAACTAGATGGCTAAGGTTAAATGCAGAATGAAAAGCAATTACATAAAGCAGATAAAGCTTACACTTCAAACCAAGATATTTTCGATTATGTGCAACTTTGCAGAAAATATATAATTTGGCATAATTACACAGACATTTAAAATTTAAGTTCAGACCACAAACAAGGTCCCTCCAGAGTTAGACCTGTGTAAATTTATAGCTTAAAAAAAAAAAAAAAGCTTAAAAAAAGTATAGGAGAGAGTTTGCAAAGCAATAACTGTCAGTTGCACCATTTTGAGAAAATATGGTAAAGCAAAGAGCTGTAGATGAAGGCTGACTCCGAGTTTTTGCAAAAAGATTAACTAAAGTCACCAGAGCTAGGTATAAGCCATCCACCTGGACTACCTCATGAAAAAAGTCACTAAATTCCACCCAGTTTCATCCAGAGATTTGATATCTATAATTTCTGAAATTCACATTAATGAAAATCTGTGTATATTATACATTAAAAAAAGGTGCATGCCCTTTTATCTCATCATACTATTCTTTTAACAATATTTCTACTCCAAAAATCACTGCATTGTATTTACATACGAAGGCGAAAGCCACCCAGAAACTCCTGTAACAAAAGTACCTTAAGCTAATAGGACCTGAAACAGCTGGGGATAAATCTATGTTTTTTACATGCAAGCATGCAAGGTAAAAGGAACACAGCATAGTCAGCCTTAGAACATGGCATAGTTAACTGAGGCTTTGCTTTAAAATATATATGTATATTTTATATTATATGTTAAACATATATGTCTTTATATATGCTTTTATATTTTATATATAAAATAAATACATATACAAAATGTATATATTTATATGTATGTGTGTATATGTTTATAGGTTTAATATATATATATTATAGAATGTTTCATTAGTGGCAATGACACTACAATCATGTCTGCAGCATCCCTCATGGTCAGAGTCAAAAATGTCCTCAACTGTTAAAGTATCTGCATTTTTCACTGTTTTCTTGACTTGCCCTGCATAGCGAGATTCAGGCAATTAAATACAGCGTTTGAAAGTTCTTTGGTGACTAAGTGGCTACATTTTCTGGTGTTTCTGGGATAGAATATAAAGAATCATAAATTGCAAATTATCATTTCTCTTCAGTGATGTAAATCATCTATTAAAGCTTTCATGGATGTTATAAAAAATAGCATTAAGGCAGCCTAATGAATAAACCAACTCACTATTAGGAAGAAACGTACTGCCTAAATAGGAGAACGCATGCAGTTATATACAGCACAGATCTATGTTCCAAAACTCCTGTGGACTGTCTCATAACTCCAGGAGCAAAATTTAGCCTCAAAATTGAGTTGAATTCTGCAGAACTGTAACAATGAGGTTTTAAAAGAAAGCCTGATTGTTTTAAATATAATCTATGCGTCAATTGACAGAAGTGATATAATGTTTGGCATTTGCAAACAGCATTGACATTTTCAACAAATGCTGAAGAAAAGTGTATGGGAGCACAGTGATATATAAACCCAAACCAGTAATTTCGCTTATTTCATATTCTACACAGTCTCAGTGGGTTCCTAAAGTATATCTTTGAGATAATAAACATAATTTTCTATGCTACATTCCCTACCAATAAGGAAAGGTGGAAAAGCCAGCAAATTAACCAGAAACAAAAAAGGGGTTTGGAATGTCACATCATATGATTCTTACTAACACAGAAGATTTAACAAGGACTGGATAAATGTTTCAGACAAGCAGGAGAAATTTCATGAGTAAAGTAAGCACAGCCATTAAACAAAAAAAAAAAAAAAAAAAAAAAACTCTTTTCCAGTATAGTCTTACCTACATA
>JBCJKH010061324.1:0-29111 GCA_039877255.1 Loriculus beryllinus
TTTATTTTATTTTATTTTATTTTATTTTATTTTATTTTATTTTATTTTATTTTATTTTATTTTATTTTATTTTATAATGTGTCTGAGTCTAGACTTATATTAAAGCTGGAGAAACCAGTAAGCAGAAGGTTACCAGAATTAGCACACAGGTGGTGGGATCTCAGGATAGCTAGCTGGTCTGAATTCAGTAAAAGTGAGAGGGATGAACTGCAGTGTCTGGTTCATTCCAGGAGTCCTGCTTTGCTGGAATCCATGCTTACAATTTAAGATCACTGCATGATACCAACTTTGGGATCCTAGTCAGGATTAAAGGGCTAAATGACTATAAAGATGAGGAGGAGTTTCAGTCCTTAAAGACACTGTGGTGCTCAGCTATCAATTAACCTAGCACAAATTAAGTTCTTAAATGCCTTTGAAGATTTAGGTTAATGGAATTAGGCTAAACTCCCCTGGCCATCACTTGATCTTGCTCCTGATTGCACTAACAATCCTTGGCAGCAAGGTTAAAGGTCTGTGTATCAAATTGCTGTTAAAACTGCCTGTCAGGATCATCTCTTCACACAGTTTTGAGAAGATGCGTACCCCAGCCAATCAAGATGTACCACCAAAAGTATTTCCTCTCTGAAAAGAAGGAGATGACCAACAGGGTGTGAAGATACAGCCCCTCCACCAGGAGCCAGAAGAAGTTGGCCATGACGCAGTACTGGAAGAAAACCATCATGGCTTTGCAGCCTACCTGGAAGAGAAGAAATGAACAGTGGTGAACTGTTTCCATAGTAAACACAAAGAATTACCAGTAACCCTTGCTGTGTGCATATCTTTGGGATTGCTTTTTGCAGCACCTGAAGCCCTTAAGGGAAAAAAAAAATGAAGCCTAAAGTCCTAAAGCTTGCTTGGGGTGGACATGATACACATTAACCCCTGCATCCTTGAGAGATGCAGCTCATGTCTGGATGCTGTTTGACAGTGTGACCTGCAGATGCCCTCAAGCTTGGAAACCCTCTTGAAGAGTCACAAACTGATATACTGGACCATGATCCCTACCAGCATGGTGCTGTTCTCTGTAGGTTTTGGATGTACATCTGTGGGAAGCTGACATAGTGGCAGAGTGGATACCAGAAGGTCCTGTGCTGAAGTGTAGTCACCAGCGTCTCTGCTCTGCCAGGCATGGGTGCATGGGGCTGAGCTGTGGAGCAAACCATTGCACTGGTACAGAAGAACCTTTTGAAAAAGGCACTACTTTGAACTGAGACCAACTCATTGACTGATTTATGATGCAGCCAACAAACACTTGGGTCAGCATGACTGAGTGATCTGTACTGAAGAATAAACAAGAATGTGTGGGAATTTCTGATGATATTTTTGTCACTAAAGTGAGCATCTTGAGATATGATGCTCTGAGTGACTTGGGCATCACCTGGACACCCATCATTCTCAGAGGGGCTGCTTGCTGGCTCCTTATACTGAAAGAAATTATGCCTTTGACTTGAACAAGCTGATTTCCCAGCATAAAAGAACAGCAACAACAACAAAAATCTGTGTTAATTAGCCTTTGAAAAGAAAGTCCAATTATAATCAATCCATGGTAGGTACTGCAAAAAAAAAAAGAAATAATGAAGGAGTTTGAGATACGAGTTTGAAGAAAGCCATGTCTACAAAGAATCGTGGATACTCACTTAGGAAAAGAAGGACTGGAATACATATTTTTAAAATAAAGAAAAGGATAAGAAGGAGAAGCAGGGCAAACACTAATGAGCACGGACAGATTTGATTGCATTGGAAAGGGAGATATTTGAAAGGGAAGGAGGATTGTTTTTCTTCAGGAAATGAATAATTAAACGCAGTAGCTAGCTGTGTGAATATTTCACTGCAGCACAGGTAATGGGAACAGCCACCTTATAAAAGAAATAAAAAAAGGGAAATTTCTTTCTGATACTTGAGAGGCCAAACTCACTGCAAAACACCCAAAGGTAGAAATCAGCTGCTCAACAAAGTATGCCAGCCCTGGCCATTGCCCCCGCATGTGATGTATCCAGGTCCAGCTGTAGTCTTACGGGAGATTATTGGTTGCATTGTTACACACATCCACACTGTCTGAGCATCCCTGAGATGTTGATTCAGTGGTAGCATCCTTACATTCTTTGAGTCTGCTTGGGTAACGCTCTGTATTTAATAGGGCAGACGTACAAATACCTGCCTGCTAGCACTCTCTGGTTAGTGGCTCTTACCTGGTGTTCTGCACATGTAACATGTTGAATTTAGAGTAATAATTGATTTATACCAGTAACAAGCTTGCATTTTCCCCACACTCCTCTCTCCTGCTGCAAACAGTTGCCATGAAATACACGGATTAAAAAGAGAAGTTTGGAAAGTGTTTTCTCAATGCAACATGCTTTGGAGAGGGACTTGTCCCCACTGATCACTCAAAATTCATTCAACTCTCCCTTAGCACCCATCAGTATATCACACTGGGTGCCCTCATAGGCTCCTCCACATCAATTTTTATGTGAGGCAGATGGCATAAGCAGGGAGTTGCTGCAGGGTGCTGATGGGGGAAGGTGGAGGCAGAGAAGGCAGCTAATTCCCAGAGAGGAAAGCTGACACGGGCTGGGGATGCAGCAGCATCTTCCCTATGTCATCCCTATTCTCTTCATTTCTCCCTGTTATTGTGTGTGTATGGATATGGGACATTGTCACACCCCATTTCTTTTGCCCAAAACCTGACTGCCTGTGTGGTGTGCCTACAGCCAGTGGGAATTTGTGGGTGTCAGCTCTTCTGGGGTTACTGAATTCTTCCATGGTTTCACTTTATCAGTATTTCGCCCAAATCCAGCAGCTCACAAGTGAGACATGAGGTTTAAGGGAGTAGTTTTGATGCATCTCAACCACACAGTCCTCAAACATGGATTTGCTTTGAGGATTAAACATTGGGGAACCCTTTCTGGATGGTGGCCCTAAAGCTGTGGCAGAGGCATGAGGCTGGAGCACAAGGAACTGCAAGTCTTCATGGGACCAGGAAAGGCTACTCACATGAAATGCACTCAATTTCTGCCTAACGGAGACTCTCAGACAGGGATGCTGAGTTTGCAGAGCTATTGCTGTCAGAGAGGAAGTCATGATGAACTCAATCTGTGGCAGCAGAAGCCACAGAATCTTGGGTGTCCAAATCCATTACCTCTTCTGCCAATATCCAGTATTAGCAAATATTGCTTCTTATGTTAGTACTTGTCCCTGCCTCCTTCCCTGACCTGGTGGTGGCTTGTTACAGACCTAAGGTAGATCATGCACATCGGCAGCAGTTGAGTTTTGGCAATTTCTCTGAGGGACCTGTAGCATTGATTCTACATCATCTACAATTGATGTAGATCAATTCTTTGCTCAGTGCTGAGGATCTTTTGCTATTTGAGCAATTGCTACCACCCCAGGTATTTTTTGTTTTACCTGGAAAGAAGATATTTTTATACATCATATTAAGCACACAACAGTAACCTATTCCATCCAGGGATCCCCTGCAGCATGAGGATCTCCTGCACTGGAACAGATTTGGATGCACTGTCCCATCTTACAAATTAAATCATGGTATTTTCTTGCTGCCTGGGCTTCTTGCTACTCTTGCCAAAGATACGTAAGTTTAAACTAGACCACATATTTCTACAAGAAGTGCAGTTCAGCTGCAGTTTAGTTGACTGCAGTGTTGTTCTTCCATTCTATGCTGTTTAATAGAAAAGTCAGCGACGCATTTGGAAAAGAGTTCTCCTGGCTTTTAAGAGACTCTATTACATGCAACACTTGGTAATGGGTCTCTACCTTTCTGATCAATTGGATTCAGCTTCAGAATGGCTGTTATAATGCTGGGAAATAAAATCCACATTTATGTAAGATGCTTTGCCCTTTAGATGACAGACATTACACTGAGATGAGCTATTACATCTCATGGAGGACTTTTTTCATAACAAGCAGACCCATTGATGTGTCAGTGTCAAAAAACTAATACAGGCTATGTTTAGAAAAGATATTTTCAGCAAGAAAAGCAGCATTACAGCACAGCTTTTTCTATTCTTGCCCTTTCACTCTCTTGTTTACAACAGCTTATTTCCTTGTGTTTCTTCCAGGATCTTACCATGCTGATGTCTACATAAGCTGTTGCTACTAGAAGGACAGGGATTTCTTGTGCAGACCTTTGGAATATTCACAGGCATTTTAAGGGTTATGAGAATCCCATGCTTACACGGCAGAAGTCTGCCCTGTAGAGAGAATCCTTGTTGACATAGCAAGACAGGGAAAAAATGTACATATTGCACTGTACTGTTGTCCTAAAAAGCTGTTTCCTCAAATATAGACAAATCTTTGAAATAATTTCTATTATTTTCACACCTGTACCTGAAAAACAATGTCCTGCTGGTCATGGTGTGTTTAAAATTCCCTGAACATTGGTGTGAATGCCTACCTTCTGGATAGGACCCAGGCCTATGGCTCTCAAATAAATGACTTCATTTAAATTGGAGGTGCATTACTCAGGCCCTCAGACAGAGCTGCCCTGAGTATACAACTATTTATTGCTTAACAAGGCAACAGAGAAGGCAGAAGATACCACACTTGCTTTGAAAGAGAAAGCGACTTCTTATGGTCATTGTAGGGCAAATATTTAATGAGCTGTTGATACTTAGGACTGCCCACTGTGCTTTCAATAAGGAGATGGATGAGTGGGGACAAAGCATGTAGTTGGTTAGAAAGCTGTTGGGATGTTGAAATGTACTTAGTTGAAAAGCTGGGCAAAAATTTTAGGGTGTCAATAGTGGTTCAAGTTGAGAGCTTCATGGAATGATGAGGAAAGCAACTGAGATACCCATAGACAGCATGCAGCACAGGATACGTGTGCTATAGCTGCTGTGAAAAATACAGCCCAGGTAGGAGGTGAAAGATCATAGGAAGACTGCACTCAAGATTCAACCAGACTTTCTGAGAAAGAGGCAAGAAAGAGGGACATGAGGTTGGGAATAACAAGACCAAGCAATAACCTTACCAGCCTTCTTCCCTGTGCTTCGTAGCACTTTGTATGTTAGCTATGAGAAAAACTTCTTTTTCCTAAAACTGGAATAGTGAATACCTGATCAACCTAGAAAATGCAGTTCAGATGCTGGAGGAACTAATTAACTCAGAGCTGAATCTGACAATACATTAAATACATATATGTCATACTTCTCAGTGATAATAACTCTGCTTGAGGTATCCCTGCTCATTAATAACTGCTAAGGATTGTCAGTCTTGACCAGCTGCTGAATTTTTCTAGCTCAATATAAGCAGTGTAGTTCGACAGGAGTCAGTCTGAGGTTTTAAGGTTGGTCTAAGGTTGTGACACACAGAGTCAACACATGTGCATGCATCAACCCCCTGTGAATGCAACAAAACTCTAGCATAAAAGGTCAGTCAAGTTCACAGACACACTGCAGTCACCACAGAGCACCACTGCACTAACACAAGCCTCCCCTGTCTTCCTTATTGGGCATATGCTGTCTTACAGGTTTAGGACTTGGATCAAAGAAGGATTTATATCAAAGAACTATAAAAGGGCACTTGAGTGATTGGGTATTCTCCCACCTGTCATAGCTGGCCTGAAAATATACTGTGATATAAATGGTCTGCTTTAGTCTCCTTGCCCCAGTTACAGGAATCCCCATCATGAGACCTGACCTGTCCCTTTCCAAATATGACCTGTCCTGTACATGGATGCCAGTGCTGTGCAGAATGCATGATCTCCCCTCATACCCTTAAACTCTGCGGCTTCCTGTGGCATGGAAGATTAGTGGCAGGACACCAAGCCGTATAAGTCACCATAAAGATATATTTAAGATGTCATATGCAATCCTGGGCAAAGCTGCAGCTCCTGGCATTATTTATAAAGTTGGGACAATGCCTTTGGCAAAAGCATGGGCTCAGATTTGCCTCAATCAGTCGTGAAACATCAGGAGGCTTCAAAATCCCCTTTAATGTACTTAGGTCATTTAACTGGGGCTACCACCACTGAGGAAGGAGGAAGAGATTTACAGAGAGATTTCTGCAGGCCTCTTTGACAGAAGACAGATGACAATTGTTTTCTCAGTGACAGATTTATCCAGCACTTTTCTTTTATGCTGCCCAGAAGACATGACCTATCTGAAGGGCTAGCTGCTGAGTGACTCATGTTGAATTTGCCCACAGCAACAGCTGCTCTTCTCCCCAGCCTGGTCAAGGAGGCTTTCTTCATCTTATTTAAAAGCTCTTTATAGATCTCAATCACGATCCTGATACCAGGATGCACCTGGAAGATGGGGTACCACTGAGCAAGCACTGAGATTTAGGTCTTCATGCCCAGGCACTAGCCTAACTCCGTATTTCCATAAATATAGAGCCA
The DNA here is from genome assembly GCA_039877255.1 of Loriculus beryllinus. Lineage (NCBI taxonomy): Eukaryota > Metazoa > Chordata > Aves > Psittaciformes > Psittacidae > Loriculus > Loriculus beryllinus. The sequence continues at coordinate 6,392 of JBCJKH010061324.1, forward strand.
TTTTAGACACTCATAATCATAACTAAATTCAGAAGTCTCAATCTTGACCTGATTTCCTCAAGCCTAAATTAGGTTGAACACCATCCCAGGTCTTATTCTGTTGAGATGTCCACCTTAGGCAAAGCATATGTTATCTGTAATGATGACATAATAACAAACCAGTTGCTCTGCTTGTAAGATTAAACAGTATGATTAATTCCCTGTCTAACTGTCATGGCACTAGAATTCATACAACTGGCAAATTCTCAATCATTTCATAACCTAAATATTGTATAGCACTGTTCATAGCCATGCATTGTCCGCTAATTTTTGTGCATGTTAGAGATTTCAGGACATAGTTTTCAAATACTTTTTTTTTCTCCATGGGGTATTTCTCCAATAATAAAAGTATTAACTTTTATTTTACAGAATCATAGAATCATTTAGGTTGGAAAAGGCCTTTAAGATCATTGAGTCCAATCATAAACCTAGCAGTGCCAAGTCTGCCACCAAATCATGTCCCTAAGCACCACATCTACACATCTTTTAATTATCTCCAGGAGTGGTGAATCCACCACTTCCCTGGGAAGCCTGTTTCAGTGCTTGACAACATTTTCAGTGAAGAAATTTTTCATACTATACAGTCTAAACATTTCCTGCTGCAAGACTGACCCTCACCTTGCTACAACCTTGCTACAACCCCTTACAACCTGACCCTCACTCTTGCTTACAACCCCGTCAGCCTTCTCTTCTCCAAAATAAAAAAATAATTAAAAAAAAAGTAAGAAAGAAAGAGAAAAGGAAAGAGAAAATGAAAAGAAAGGGGAAAAAAAAAAAGGAAATAGAAAAAGAATGTTAACTTATCCTTAGCACACTAAACCTTTTGTGTAACAACAGAAAAAACAAATAAGTAACAAACAAACAAGACTGCCTGGCAAAAAGCCATCACTTCTATTTTTTTCCTTATTTTAATTGCAGTTGTAGCCTAGTGTCAACAGGCTAGCTTTAAAAAAGCCCTATAAGGTTTACATTCTACCATGAAAGGGAACTGAGGTCTATTCAAACAAGAAATCTCTTCCTAAACCAATTGGGTGCCTTTGACTTCTTCCTTCCTTCTCCATCATGGAATTTGACAGGCCAGTAATTTCAAATGTTTAATTGCTATATTAATGGGTGTAAATTTTCCTGGAAGATTCATGGAGACTTTGAGTGTGGAGGACTTAACATTATCTGTGAATAATGAAATGTGATTAAAGAAATTCTGAAAATGCTGGTTTGATAATAACAAAGTGGCTTATGATTGATGCACACAGCCTTAAATTAGTGAGGGCCTAAGTTACCAAGCCAAAAGCCTCGGTTAAAGCAATTTCTCATCTATTAGGAATTATAACAAAGACTTTCAAGGGAATAATAATCTTATATCTTGATGATGGACACTTCAGCTCCTGCTACCTTCAGGGGCTTCAACTGTAAGTTAACCCTACAAAAAGTACAGTAAACAGATTAACGTAACTGATTTCACGGTCACCATCTATCTCAGGTACAGGGATAAGAGGCCTCAAATACACATTTTCTGTTAACATGCTGCTCTGCATCTGTGGTGCCCCAGAAACATTATGCAAGAGTGCTCTTAAGCCCTGGCAACAGCAAATTAATTCAATTTATCTTAACCCACTTTCCTCTAGGTCACAATACATTGCATTTTCATGCGCCCATCATTTCCTGAAAGCACACACTGGAATACCTACTCCATGTCAGCTGTCACTGAGCAATTTATTAAGCCATTATAACCTGGATTTGAGTCTGAGCTTTTTGATTTGTTGCTGCTTTCATAAAACAGAAAGGCTATTTCTAAGCTTATGAGCTGTGCTGTACAGCCATACACATACATACACGGACTATTTCAGCAAGCTAAGTCTTGCCTGTCCCCATCAAGACTGTTGAAGGATGGAGACATTAGGAAGAACCTACTGGGCTCAATCTCCATCTCTCTTTCCTGTACCACCACTTCCACTTGCACTAGGGCTGGCCACTACTGAACATGGATAAAGTATTCTTTCACTCACTAACTCTGGTTAGAGTGTCACTTCTCTAGCAATAGAGAATCCACCCACCTATATGGATCCCAAAGTCCCATGAAATAACCTCAGTCTTTCTTTGTGCTTTCACCTCTTTAATGCAAGCTGACAGCTCATTGAAAATAACAAGGATTTTTAAAGTGTGTCTCTGCTAATATGGAAGTTACATGAGACAAAACCTCTATTTTATGTGCCTGCAACACAGCCAAGCATAGCAGGGTCAGACCCTGCACTTACAGAAACCTTGAGAACTCCATTAAAATAAATGGACCTGTATCCATTTACACCAACAAAAAATATGGTCTGCATGACTGCACTTTATGCCTTGCCCACTTCCCATACAGGCTTCCTCAAATATAACACTATCTGTTGAATTCAATAGGAAGCACTTATGTCTGCTTTTCCTCACATAAGAAGTAAGTTTAAGTCCCATGACTGTACCCTCAAGGCTGTTTAAGCATTTCTCTTCCAGTGATCTTCACAGGGGTTATGTAACTGTCAGTCTTTGAGATATTTGGCCTTTTGTTTTGTCTCCTAGGAATTTCTGGGGGCAGTGTGAGTATTTCTAAGATGGTGATTAGCTTTAGCTGCTCTAGCCTCTGCGTCAGATGACTCAGAGTTGAATTTAGACATAAAAAAAAATTATCTTGGTAAATGGGGCAACTGTCCTTATTTTGTGGTCTTCAATCACAGAATAATGGCACTTCTAAACACATCTTCAGTGATAAGGCAAGTCAACCGCAAGGCAGTAACTACAGAGAGAAGGTCAGTGAAGTTTTGATAATGCCTTTCCTCACACTTATCACATTTTCTTTCATTATTGGCAATACACACAATTGCTTTAAAGTGCCAGCCTGTGACTGTGGCACCGCTGTGTCGGGGACGATGGTCACATAATGAAAGTTCCTGCTCCAGAGTTCTTCCACAGTCTTTCTGCCTTCACTCCTGGCTTATTTCCAGCAGCAAAAGAGAAGGCAAGGAGATAACTTATCCAAGAAAAAATGTGTAAAACCATGTTAGAGCTTGGTGTCTGTGGTCTAGACCTTCTCAAGGGTTGCCTGACATGAGCAGTTCAAGGAGCAGAAGGTGCACAACCCAGAATTTGATACTGAAGGAATGGATCACTTCATCCATGCTCCATGTGCCTGACCTGTGGCCAGCTGTCAGCGAGGGAGTCCAGCCAGAGCTACCATCAAGCTCACCTTCCTGCTTTCTGCTGGTTCTGTTGTGGGACTAGTTCGTGAATATCTGTGTAGGGATATCTATGTTGGACAATAGGTGGCTGAAATACTGCCCTTTTCCGCTGCTACTCCTACCTTTCTACTGAAAACCCCATCTCTCTCAAGCAGAATTCCAAACTTGTAGCGAAAAACTTCTTCACTTCCTAGCCTGGCATCCCTCCAGTACCACACATGCAGTGCCTAACTTCATTCCCCACTGCCATCCATCCTTTCTCAAAATGCTGATGTTTCGCATTTAGCTTCTCTGACACTCAAGGTTTCTTTCACTCTCTGTCACTGCATGCTCCTTTCTTCCCCAAATCCGACCTAAAGATGTCATTTCCTTCTTATCCCACATCCTTTCAGCAGAGCTTCACCTCCTAGCACCACAAACCTTCTTCCCAATCCCTTTCATTCTTTACTTCCAACTGCCAGCCCCAACTACGGTTGAGTCCCTGTGCAGAATATGGTGCAAAAACGAAGGCTTCAGGTGTGGCAGCCATAAACTGCTATCTCACCAATACAGAAGTAACTGTTTGCCATCAGCTCCACAGCAATTACCTGCATTCAGGCCCTCTCTCTTTGGCATGTATGAGATAACTTAGGCCTGCTTCTTAAGTGTCTATGGGGACTTAGGCAGGTAGGTGCATTTTGTTCTGTCTAAAAAAGATAACATGCTCCTGGATTGGGTATCGCTGGACAATTTCAAAATCCAAGCAAGAACATTAAAACACTCTAGGTGGATGGTTAGTCCATTTCCCATGCTGTTGGCTGGTACTGGCCTTGGGCAGTTAGCATCCCAAACCTCTTATTTATAGCTTCTCACTACTGCACACATCCTTCATTCACTGAACTTGCTGCTAAATCCTTCATTAAACACTTGGCACTGATTTTCGAAAGCACAGTTGAGGCATGTAGTTTCAGCACCTTTGTCTCCTCTTCCCATCCATTATTTGGTCTTCTTTAAAAGTGTCTCAGTACCTTAAAGTGCTGGTATGATATTTGAAAGAGAACCAGCAAACATACAGTGCCTCTATTCCCCTCCTCCGCTTTCTTCCATTGTTTTTTACTTCTTTGTATCATTTACAGGAACTTTCTCTAGGGTTTCATTTTTCCTTCCCCTCTGTCATTTGTTTTGGTGTAAAACTTACAAGTTTGTAGCAGTGATCAGCAGATATGGAGATATCAGCAGGTATGGAGATATCAGCAGATATGGGGATAATATTCCATAGAAGTTTTTTGGCAGATGCAAACCTCTTAATCTAAACTGATGGTAAAAATGTAGACCAGGGAGATGAGTGTGTCAAGTTTGTGTTGTGACAGCAATTTCATTGCAACATCCATTCTCCTGAAGCCAACAGGAACCATCCGTCTGGATTTCACAGGAATTTGTGGACAGGGTAGTTCAGGTCTGACAGAGTGGAAGAGCACAGTGAGTAACTTACACTTCACATCAGCAGTGGTCTTTGCTTTGCTCCTTGTGCTCCTCTTTGGGATGAAAATCAAATGTGGCTGCCACCTATTAGACTGGAAAATTGAGGGTCTCCTTTACACAGCTGAGAAAACAAAGTGAACTATATTTTACTTTGGGCCTCACTTCTGTGGCAAGACAGACTGCAAAGTACTTCCTTATATCAGGCATCACCTTTGCACCTGGTTGGTCCCATTGAACTCAGTGGTTGGGATACAATTCTGCAGGAATGGGCTGAGCAACTGAAAAAGTGCCAGCTGATGTATTCACACATTTTGGGGACTGACCCAACTCCAATTAAAGTCAAGGGAAAGATTCACATTATCTTCAGAGTTCTGCCAGGCTGTTCCCATAAGCCAGTCAGCCAAAGTTCAGCTGGTTTGTGCTAAGATGCGCTTATCCCTCCTCTGTGTAGGTGGGAGTAGATGTCTTTCCCAGAGGATGCAACTCAGTGAAAAGGTTGAGTCTCTAATACTTGTTTTACTTTTAGGCAAGTGCATAAAAAGGCTGCTGCTCTTCCATATCTCCAACAACCTGCATATTGGTGCACTCCCACAAGAGCCAGATAATGTGAATTTGAGTAGCATCAGATGGGGCTGTGCTGGAAAAGAAAATGTGTTTGTCTTCAACTTCCATGTGTAAAGTTCATTTAGGAGCCTGTAGATATTATCAATTTGGCCTGAGGGAAAAAATCTATTTTTCACACTGATAATATATGTTCACAACTGCTAGGAGTCCCACACTCCTTTGAAAAGAATTTTTTGTTGGAATTTCTTACTGTAATGCAAAAGGAAAAAGATAAATGATCTTTTTCCTTGTCTGAATCTTCACCAAAGGTAAATTTGCAGAGCTCAGAAAAACTCACCCTGAATTCAATCTAAAGAACCTGATCTTTGTTTGTATCAAACTGACGGCTTCTTTGACTTCAGCTAGACTGGAAATGTAAGTGGTTAATCATTATGCAATCAATATATAATGGTAATGAAACTATATAAAAAACTAACCATAAATCCCCAAAATATCAAATGAAACAATCATATAATCATATGATTTTTGGGTTTGGAAGGGACCTTAAAGTTCATCCAGTTCCAACCCCCTGCCATGGGCAGGGACACCTTCCACGAGACCAGGTTGCTTGAAGCCCTGTCCAGCCCAACCTTGAACATTGCCAGGGATGGGGCAGCCACAGCTTCTCTGGGCAACCTGTGCCAGGGCCTCACCACCCTCACAGGGAAGAAATTCTTCCTAATATCCAATCTAAATCTCACCTTTTTCAGTGTAGAGCCATTCTCCCTTGTCCTATCCCTACTTGCTCTTCTTAAAAGTCCCAATACTGACCCCCTGAGGAACATCACATGTCACTCATCTCCACTTTGTCATTGAACCATTATCAGAACTCTTAGGATGTAACCATCCAGCCAATTCTTATCTACTGAGTGCTCCATCCATAAAATCCATGCCTTCTCAATTTAGAGACTAGGATCTTGTGCAGGACAGTGTCAAATGCCTTGCACAAGTCCAAGCAGGTGGTGTCAGCTGCTCTTCCCTTATCCACCAACTCCATGGCCCCATCATAGAAGGCCACCAAGTTGTCAGGCATGCTTTGCCCTCACTGAAGCTGTGTTGACTGTCACCAACCATCCCCTTACTGTCTATGTCTCTTAGCATAGTTTCCAGGAGGATCTGCTCCACAATCTTGCTGGGCACCAAGGTGAGACTGACTGGCCTGTAGTTCCCTAGGTCTTTCTTTTTTTTCTTTTTTAAAAAAGGGGTTCCAGTCAGCAGGAACTAAACTGGACTACCCCTTAACTGAGCAATTGAAGTGCTCAGCTCAATCTTTCTACTAGTTTTGCTATTTTGGGTACTGTGTTTCACAGCATTTTCTCCAGGGAGAGAAGGGAAGGGGAAGACAAAGTGTGGGAATTACAAGACAGAAGAAGGTCACTAGGCCTATTAAACTAATGTGAAAAACTGAAACATGCCAGCAACTACCGGCTGTAAAGTGGCACAGTTTTTCATGCAGTATATTAATCACTGGATGCAGCAAAGCCATGGGTAGCGAGTTTTCCATTAGAAATGACTGATTGCTGAGATAGAACATATTCTGATTGAATCAAAATTGATAGTTATTGAAGAGGTTTGAGTGGGTGATTTCACAGACCCCTTTCCAGTTCTACATCTTGAGTGCTTAAAGCCCAGATTGACTAACACATTTTAGTATATGCCTATTCTTAAGCAATTTAAGACAACAGAATGACTCAGTTACACACAATTACAGACATACTTTATGACTGAATGCATTACAGAGAAAGTGGTTTTGGTATACTAATGACTACTGGTTCCTAGGGCAATATGCTGTGTGTATCACAGCCATCAGACTCCTCTGCTGTTCCTACCTCTCTAGCAAATTCAAGGTCCCTGCAACTCTTTGCTTTCCACTGGAAAATCCCACAGTGGTTTTCAGAGGGCCAGCTTTCTCTGAACGTCAGTCTACATGCTTCTACATGAGCCAAGTGATCTCTATTTTGCCTAAGAACAAGCCTGGTTGATTTGGGCAGCTGGGGAGAGGAGAAGGTATGAGGTACATTTGTACAGGTATTGCTGCTGAGGTTTTTTGGTGCATGACAAAAAGCCTGGGCCACATTATGTAGGTCCTGGGATCAATGATCATTTAAGCTACATTTAGTTATGAAAAAAAGCCTTGCTTGCCAACTCAGTGCTTCTGCTCCATAAAAATAGGCTGAATTTTTTCATTCATACAGCAAGAATTTTCTTTCCACTGGGAATGGGTTTATCAAGGGATAAAGACCAAGGAATTCAAGGAGGCTGCAGGTGCCACACAACCCTCTGTAAACATCACCCAGAGCATGGTGCGCATTCTGTTTCACATGATGGTTCAGTGCTGCCCATCCACATTTATTTTGGTTGCATTATGTCTGAAATGCTTACTGCCACATTCTCAGGCTCTGTGGCCCACAGAAATGCCCAACAAATTTCATTTTTTAGGTTGTTCATGTTGAACTCAATCGTAATCTAAACTATCTGAATTTAAAATGGCAAAGAGTTAACACTGTAACTGACCTTTCCCACACACATACACCTACATGTAGTGGAGTTCCTACTTGATTGGAGCACTGACACATTTGTCGATGGAGAGCTTAAAATATTTTTGTGTGGCTGGTGCATGAAACATAATTTTAAGTCTTATTACTGCAACAGGTAAGGCCATATTCAGGAATTTTATCCCTTCACCAGAAAGGCTGGGAGAGACCTCTGTCCATTTATAGCCCTGAATCTGTGCCAGAACAGGGGTGCCTTTATCCTTTTTTCCCCTTAAAGGAACTAAGTGCAGTACTTTCTCTGCTAATAAAACATTATTATAGCTTTAGTTGTGACCTTTCCTAAAGCAGCATAGCAGTGAAAGCATTCAGTAAATTGAATTGTTTGTTCAAATCTCTCCTCAGACTGAATGAGCTCAGGGCCATACCTACCTGTTATACACAAAATCTTCAATAAATTGTGTATTAGGCCCTGGGTATATGAACAAGCACCCAGGTCTCCCTGGGTTAAAGTTAAAACTTTATCCTGCAAGTCAAAAGCATAAAACATCCAATTATTTACCCTAACCCAAGCCAACCTAACCCAATCAAACCCATGTAAACACAGTTTATAACTATTTCCACAAACAGATGAATATTAGGAGAGGCATTTTGACTGCATTTCATGTAGCTACTTTTTCCTCTATGACCTAGAAGGTTCTCCAAAATGTTGGGTCAACATGAGTACAGATTTTGCAAGGGGTACACTCAGCATATTGCAGCAGAGACAGATTTGTTCCACATAGTTTTATAACCCTTGTGTATCATCAAGCCATTCACCCTGAGCTGGCATTTAACATTAAATCCTCTGACAGGGAGAAACTCACGCAATGGTGGTAGGCATGGGTCTGCCAGAAAGCACACTGGCTTCCAGGAGCTGTGGGTTCTGAAGGCCAAAGTCCTGTGTTTATACACAGAAGTGTTTCTGGATGGACGGTTGAAGCAAATGTTTCTCACACAGCTTTTTTGCAGTCATGCCTCAGTCACAACCCAGTGGAAACTCTTGCAGGGGTGAGAGGTTAGTTCAAACTCCATGGTTCACTGGGTTCTTGGCTTCTCTGCCCGTTAGCACTGGCAGTTATCTGTGGCAGCAAACATCAGGCCATTGATTATTCCTGTTTATATTCCATTCTAACTATTCATGGACCTTCACAATAAAACTGCAAAAAAAGCAAACTATCGCTGAAGAATACAGATCCCAGTGAGCCACAGAGCGCAGGAGGGGCAGGAACATGCAACAAAAATGCATCACGCTGCAGGTATTCTCAGGGAAAAGCTGGGAGCAGTTGATATCAAGTGAGAGGTGCTCAAGGAGAAAGGTCATGTAACAGCAGGGACTGGACTCAGGGTAAGGGTACAGAAAAGCCAGAAGGCAAGGAAGAAATTGGATGGAAGAGAAAAGCGAATCTTTTTCTGGTGCTGCATGACATAAAAAATCAGGCCCAGAAGGGATCTGCTGGACTTCTATGCTGTGATGACTTCTGATCACATCTCTTTATTTTGATGACTTCAACTTCCTGCCTGAATTTATTCGTGACCAGTGTCCCCTTGCGTCAGTATATGGCCTTTAGATAAACAGCTCTTCTCCCTCCTTAATGTTTGCTCCAGCTGATAACACTGAGTTTGAAAGTGGAAAATATATCCCAACTCCTTTATTCCCCTCATTTATCATCCGAGTTGGGAAATCTCACAGTTGCAGACAGCTGGTGTGGGGTACAGATCCGGATGAAAAATAGACAGTGATGTCTACATATAGGCTTCCTGCCTAAACTCCTGAAGACATACGGTAACTGCAATCAGTGGAGCCCAGAGAGCCATCCAAATGCAGATGCCCTCTTCAAAATGAGGTGAAGCACTCTCCAGACTCCAGTGAATATATTAATTAGAGCTTGACTGACTATGGTTGCATTTTACACACATAGCTCATGTATAGGTACTTACCCCATAGATGCCTAAAGTATCTGGATCTGACTCCAACCCTCACTGAAGGGAAAGGTTTTACTGAATCCCAAAACACAGAACTGAAAGTCTCGCATGTCCAAGAATTAGCATGGGACTGGGAGAGTCACACAGGACTGACAGGAGGTCCAAAATCTTGCAGAGCCCTAGCTGTGGGTTTGACCTCAGAAGACCAGATGGCTATAAAATTTTCACCCTGCTTATTTATTTTATACCTTTTCCACATACATTAAACTGCAGCAGTAAAATTTTTGTTTCTTTCAAATGAGGAAAAAAAAAAATAAACCCATGAGATCTTTCCAAAGTACTGTCTCACACACATCTGCAAGGTAATTTTTGGTGCATTGTTTAGGAGGAAAACAGCATAAGGCGGAAACTTCAATGTGCATGATTACTTACTGAACTCACAAAGCAGTGCTCAGATTCTCCACTTTCAAATAGGATGACATCTTTTATGAAGACTGCGATGGCTCTCATTATAAAGGACATGAAGAGGTGCATATGAATATAATTTCGAGTACAGTGTAGCTTTCTGTTGGGAAGACATGGAATAACATTTCTGAATAGCAAGGCTTCTCAAAAGCATTATTTATTTCTTTACGTTTCTTCTGCCAAGCCATCAACTAACAATTAAACATTAGAAACCCTGAGACAGACTATGCTCTGATGTAAATCACCACAAATCCATTTAAGCCTTTTTAAATCCACAAAACGTGTGGCAATCCATACATCTGCAGCAGTGTTGCTGCTTTTCCAATTCTCAGAAAAAAAGGTCAAAATACAGAATGATAGAAAACAGGTCCATCACACTGCTTTCCACTGGAAAAAGAAATGTTTTTGACCCAGCAAACTGTGCTCATGATACAGGTCTGTTTTCTACAGAATGTCTGTACTGTAATAATTCTTTTCAGAGTGAAATGTTTCTTCAAGAATAGAAATAAAATCTTAGCAGTTGCTACCAAGATCACACATATTACAGGCTTTCTGGAGCAATAGAAAATAGATTTTTATTTAAAAATGACTCATTATTATTGATACTGAGGACACAACCACTGTTTTTCGGTCCCTTGCCCACTAATATTTTGAAGATTAATTCTGATCAAGTAGGTCTTTTTTTCAAGCAAGACTTCGCATCAGCTTAAGTGAAAGGCCTAATGCTCTGGAACTAGGTAATTTGTATTATCATCAGAACCACAACAGACCTCACTCAGCAACATGATCAAATTACCACCTCTTAATGAGTCACTGTGCATTGACAGAGTTTATGCTTTTAATCTCTGACAATGGCAAGATAATGTGACTGAGCTGAGTCCTCTGCGCTTGCAGGTGAAGGCAAATCAAATTATGCTGTTTCCAACAAATGGAAAGTGTGAATCCAACAGTTTCACCAGCTTGGCTGGCACCTTGTATCGTGAGACAATTTGCCTATGTGTCTGATTCACACTCCCCTTGTAGGAGGAGTGGCGAGAGTGCGTGTGCTGAGGAATGCAAATGTGTTGAAGGTTAAAGCCAATCTTCATATAAGTGTGAGAATAACCCTAAAACATGTGTTATTTCCTACAGCTTTCTCTGGGGGCGATGTCTGACCAGACTGTTATAAGCTGGACAACCGTATAATGCATTTCAGGGAAGCCACTGGAAGGTGGCATAATGAGATGGAATCACATCTAGAGGTTTCTTCTGTCTCATGGAGGTCTACTTTTTGCTGTTCTCCCTATACATAAACAACATTATAATGAGAAATTGCCTTGTATATATCTTCTTCTTTGGAGGCATCCAAATTTAGACGCCTGAATTTATCATAAATGATAAAGACTGAGGATTAATTCATTTGCTGCAATCTAGGCATCTACTGCCATTTGATATGCTGTAGAGTATCTGCCCATCAATCCATACAGGTCTGGTTCTCCTGAAGGTGCTGCATGACATGTGCCTCCCTTGTGAACACCTCAGAGGCTCTAGAATACCTAGAATGGCTCTGGATATCTATGTTTGCCACAGACCTGTAGCAGGAAACATTTCTGAAATAGACTTTGGGAGGTAGTTTTAGGGTGTGATCACCTGCACCATTTTTAATACCAATTTTAGTAGAAATGCAACATTCCATAGTATCCATATATACCATACTGACTAGGTCTCTGTGGACTGTAACGATTATGTGATAATGGCTTCTAACACAGAGATCCATCACGTAACATTAGTGAGATGAATCCCTCCATAATAATTGGATTGGGGTTTTAACTCTCACACAAAAGCCACAAGCACCATGCCAGAAAACTGTGTCACCAAAAGACTCAGTAAATTTTCTCCCTTGCCCAACTGAGATTTAACAGAAGTTCTTTGCATCCATCATATTCACAGCTTGTAACTTAAAGAGCCACTAAGTCCTCTTGAGTCATCCCCTTATCTATGCTTTTTTCGCTCATAGTCTTACCTGAAGAGACATAAAATGATCATAGCAGCTGTGAGAGCAATGAGCGATAAGGTATGTCCAATGGTGTAGCCAGTCTTGACAGTGCCATAGAATGCCGTTTGCTAATGTGAAGGAAAGAAACAAAACAAGTCTTTCAAAGAGCTGCCAACATGTATTCCTAAATACGTTATCACTGAGCTTTTATTAGCTTTCTTGGTGAGACAAGGAAATCATCCTGCTACAACACCTTCACCCTTTAAAATCACATCCAGTAAAGTACATGACTCAAATACCAACAGTGTGAATATGAAGAATGAGTCCGGTTGCAGTAGAACTTGGATCACTCCAAAACCAGGTTAAAATTCATGCAGGGAAAAATTTATGCAGGAAGGAGTCTGATTTGACATTTGCAGAGACAGCTACATGGTTATAACCCTGTGGAACAAGAATGGCCAATGTTCACTCAAACAACGCAGTGACACATTAGCTCTGAGGTGTTGAGTATGATGAACTTCAATCTAGTTAAGGAAGTTTGAAGACAGGATTGGTCTGGAAATAGGTTTGCTTTTTTGGAAGCTAGACATTGTGTTTTGGCAAGTAAAAGAAAATTTTCTCAATGAAATCACAAGTATGTTAATTCAGAAATATATATTAAGTTGGAAATTAGTTTATGGCTTTTCTCTTTGCAAGTACATAGAGGGCATCTCTGAGCATGGGGCATCACAAGACTTAAATCCAATAGGGAATCCTGGTCTAAATAAAATCTGGAAGTAAGACAACAAAACTCCAGCTCTCCTAAGGTTCTCCAGCAACACTCTGAATCAATGCATTTTGGTTTTCAGCTTAAAAAAAGGGCAAAAGATCACTTAGTATTTGTTTTTATGAGTTTTTATGAGATAAGTTTTTATGAGATTCTAGCTCAGTTTGTGGAAAATCTTATTTTTCCAGGCCTTGATATACCCTCCTCTGCCCTCCTTGTCACTATTTTCTATGAAAAATCTAAACAAAAGAACTGCAAAGAGAGTTTAAACAGAAAATCTAAGACCAACCTTGCTTGGAAAAACATTCTTTAACAACAAGGAGGGCTGACATTTTTATATGCTATTTTCATAGGCCCTGACAAGTAGTAGATACTTTACAGAACCAGTGAGGCTGAGTAGTAATCCTCCAGCATTTGCACAGCCAGCTTGGAGGGGTGTTGAGACAGAGCTTTCAGAAAGTGCGAAGACTACACGGGTCATACCTCTGTTGCTTCTTAGACCACAGGTATCAAAGATGGTTAAAGGCACAGTGTCTTTACAACCCCATTCCATGAATCCACATCACTAAGAGCTTTGGGTCAGTTACTGAACACGGAATTCATAACAAGGGTTTCAGGCCAATTTATCTACCTGATCTTGCCAATATGATGCCAGGAGGTTGCTATGGTGATGGAGTCAGCCAGAATGGTACGGTCACACCTAAGTCTTGTTTATCTGCACTGCATAAAGAGAGCTGCATAACAGGAAGGAACAGTGGAGATTCCACTTTTCTACCTCACTGTCTTGCAGATTCCACTCAAAGCTAACTACATATAGTCTTGTTTCCAGTTGTCTTTGAGTTTGGGATCCCAAAGGCAGCTGAAACTTTTCCAACAAAATCAATCAACTTCATGCTGATTTTGTCATTTTCCCATTATTTAGTTTCCTTCTTGATCCACAGCAGAAGTGTTCCAGGAAAGACCTGGCCAGCAGAAGGACAAAGCTTGTGGTAAGGGACTGAGTTTGAAGAAAAGGTTGTCCCCCACTGTACTTAGGAAAGCAGTGGAATAGGGAAAAGGAAATTAAGAGGTATCACTGGAGACACCAGTAGTGAGGTGGTAGATGGAAACTCTCCAGTGTCAACACAGGTATAGATAGGCCTTTTGCTTCTTTTGAGTTATTCACAGAAGCAAGTTATGCACAGAAAGATCTTGATATTTTTTAACAAGCAACTCCCTGATTTATATTTTACAATGATCAACCCTTCCCGTGTACAGAGAGATGGCTCTGCCTTCAGCTTTAATGTAGCACGTGGGGTCATCTCTGTTCTGGAAACAGCAAATACTGACTTCTCAGTCTTCCTTTGTACTTGCTAACGACAATCACTTCCTATTCCACAGGTATTAAAGCAGAGAATTTGACCCAAGATCAAGAATGGAACTGGAATTTGAGTTCAGGTTACTAAAATATTCTTCTTAGAAAAAAAAGAGGGATCTAGAGAAGTGAAAGAAATGCATACCAGGATGCCTGGGTTCAAACTGTGGACCTAAACTGATTTACAGACTCCTAAAAGCCCCTGCTTAATACAGTTAGTTAGGGTACATGTTAAACTGAGATGAACTGAGAATTAGCTTCCTTGGTTGTCTTGATTCCTTGTTCAGTAATCTCTACATTTGTGCCTTGGCAGCTGAGATTAGAATGTGAAACATTTACATTTTTAAGAGAAAAAGAAAAGAAATATTGATATCAAGTCTTCAGCAGCTCTGTACCCGAACATGTTTTTGGTTCATATCACCTAGCCTAAAGTCATCTGGGCTCCCTCTATAAAGTAAATGCAAAGAGGTCCCTTTGGAGAGAAATTTGGGGTGAACTGACCTCTGGAGGTGTCTATTTTCTTCAGCATCTTCAGACATGGGGACATGTGGGGTGCTCCCCCTTTGACTGGATGCAGGCACACAAGGTGCAAGCTGTACATCATGTCTGACAGCAAACCAGAAACACACTTGCTAATACATGGGTATTAAAGGTCAAGCTGGAGAAGGAATCACTGCAAAGACTGTAAGGGCACTACTTCAATGGTTGCATCATCTTCTTAGGGACTGCCAGAATTCACAGCTAAAAATTCCTACATGCAGCCTTTATCTATTTTTCATATTTTTCTGGTTATTTCTGACTTGAAACCAGTAGGTGTTAAGAGTGCATGAAGTGTTTTCAGCATGGAGGGTTATCGCTCTGTTCTGGACTTCATGTCCCACACAGCCTGCTGTTCTCTTTTTTTCTATCCCCTTTATTTCTTCCTCCCTAAATTGACATCCAATTCAACAACAAAAATCTATTCTTCTTCACAGCCTAGTACTGCTTGTTCACCCCTCTCCGCCACCTTTCACACAAATTTAGAATTAAACAGCATGAAAAAACAGTGGAAATCAAAAGAAAATAATTAAGAAAGAATTAAAAGAACATAATACATGTTCTCTTGGCAACACAGCACTCTGGCAATGCTGCAACCCATTGGGTCGCCAAAGCATGTCCCAAGAATTCCCAAATCCCCTTTGCAGCTGGAACAAAACCGAGAGCTCTTGATGGAGGACTTTCCAGAGTAGACCTGTAACAATGGCTTTGGTAACATGCAAGTGGTGCCACACAACTTGGTCTGAGAAAAGGGACACTTGAGGATGTGCAGTGATGGGTGACCTCTAAGGCAGACTAAGGCTCTCCTCAGTAAAGCCCTGAAATTCTTTGTGCAAGTTTCCCTTTGCTATTTTCTGTATTCTTTCACTATTAAGGCTAGCTGAGTTCTATTCAGATTCTCCATTAACTCTTTGAGTGCCTTAGTAATGTGTGACCATACACAAAGACCTACCACCACGTATATTTATTTCATATTGAGATTCTTATGTCAAACGTTCAGAAACACTAACATATGTCATACAACAAAGAAAGGAAGGATGTATTCAGCCTGGAGAAAAGAAGGCTCTGGGAAACCTCAGAGCAGCCTTCCCCATGGCAGGGATTGGAACTAGGTGATCTTTAAGACCCCTTCCAATCCAAACCATTCTATGATGCTATGATTCCCTTACAAAGTTCAGTAACATTGGATGAAAATATGTGTGTTCCCTACAGTTTTCTACATCTTTAGCTGGTTGAGATCAGCAGAGTGGTTGTGTGGCAAGTTGTGTGTTTTAGCGCTTTTTAGGCTCATACTGGCCTAGAAATACTGGAATCACCATATCTACTTAAGGATAAATATAAATGTGGAGGGGCTTGTTTCAAACATGGAAAATCCAGCACCTGAAATTAAATGTAGGTATCATAAAGATGCTGGTCTGATCTCTGATGTTGATTTCCTGCCACCACTCTGGAAATCAATGGGAGGATTATCTCTTTGACCAGATCTTTGCTTCCAGAGATCCTCAAGAGTATCTTTCCTTCTTGAGAAATCAGAGTGGGAATGAAGAAAAATTTGGCATAGGAAAATCATGTGATTCTGATATCAATCTCTGGTAATTCTTGATGTCTACCCATCCAGGTTTACAAACCTCTTCCCCTGGAGTGCTGTTGGAATCATATCCACAAGCTACAGCATATGGTGCAGGGTACACGTCCGTCCAGCCCTGGCTTGTACAATTCCTGGTCACGTTTCCTGGGAGAAAAGGGAAAAAAATAATTTAAAAGAAATGTTCAGCTTGCTGTTCAACAAATATCTTCCTTTTGTTGATTCAAATTCCAGAGGACATTTCTTGTAACACTTAGTGCAAAATTCTCATACTTTTTCTCTGTTACGAAGTGTTTACATTACACAAAACACATAAATGGGAGGGACTCATTGGGTTGTAAAGTTCAAACCTCAAAACCAAGTACATTTTAATACTGAGGTGCCTAAAAAGAAAGTCTTTTCTAATGGTACTATAATGCCAGTTTTGCTCAGACCTTTGGTTGTTGGCATTCCACCTGGATTGTTTGAGAATGTTACTGTCATACCGCCTTTGTTCCTGGAAAAGTTTTCTCTAAACGGAGCAGTGAACTATTTATGTATTTCACTTCACATGAAAGAAGCCAAACAGGGATAGATAAAGTGCTCATTTTATAAAAAAGATCAGAGGTCTGGAAACTGACCATGAATGCAGTCCTCAAAACCCAGACCTTGCCTACAAGATGAGCCCTGACTGAATGTGATTCCTGGGAAATCTAAATCTACTGCACTGAATGAAACACTGTAAAATTTGGCTATGAGGGGAGAAAAACCAGATACCTACAACCTGTATTACCTGTTTTAACATGTATAGTCAAAGGCAGGAAGATTTCCTTGACTCTTAAGCAAGTCGAGTGCCTAGGGCTTCCAGCTGGCTGAAAAGAGCCTTAACTAACATAAGGATGTCCCTCTCCTTCAGCCAGAACTGTCATAACTGTGAAGTTTACATTCCTCTCTGGTACTCTGCACATACTGGTCCATCTGGGATTATAAGCAGACTGGTCAGTGCAAAGCATTACTTACTTCTTAAGACATCTCTGCTTCCTGTACCAGCTAGACCTAAAACCCACATTGGCTATGGGCTGTACAGACGTTAAGCAAAAGAAAGAGAAATTAACAATCCGATCAGGACAGGCCTTACCCTAAAAGGTCTGTAGTCTAAAAGGCCAAGATCGATATTTGTCAAAGAGAAGCAATACATTGCACATTGCAAATGCCCCCAGCACCCACTCTGACCATGGGTCTCTCTATTCTGTCTTTCTCATGCACATCACTTGACTGTGGCATTCTTTTGGTGTCATTTATCGAACAAAACTGCCTGCCATCCCCCCACTGGAAAGCTGGTACAATAAGCCAGAATTAACAAGCAGTAGTCAAAACTCGGTTCTGAGATGAAGAATTACATCAGTGAAACTCAAGAGCTTTGTAAACATTTCTAACAATCAGATTCTTTGCACAAGAACAATAAAACTTCTGCAAACAGGAGCAAATCAATTATGTAGCTATGAGTCATGAAAATGTTCAAGCAATCACCTCCAGGAATTTCTGACAATTGAGTCATCTGAACATCTTCCTAAGCATAGACCTATTTCACACTGAAATAAGCAGCAGCCTATCCCCTGGCTTAATTCACTTCTTCAATACCTGTGACAAGTAAACTTTGACTCTATGCTTGCCCCTATAATTTGTCTTTACAACAGCCCGAAACTCAACAAATGCTCTAATGCCTTTGTTCATTTTAACAGCTGCTCCAAGAGAAGTTAACTTCAGCACAGTTTGGTGGGTTGTTGTTCCCCAGGCTTTCTCTACCTGCTCATTGTTTGCATTTTTTTTTACCAGGGTTCCTATCAGGATCATAAGAGATCATGTGCAAACAAATCAAGGATGTGAATGTTCAATACGTTGTTTACTTTTTTTCGCTTGGTTTTTTTTTTTTTTTTTTAGTTGTTATGCAATTTCTGTTATTTCTTCTTCATTACAATGGATTTCATTATCTGAACTTTTCTGCTTCCTATTTCCTGCTCAAAACTCCTCCCCTCTATTTGACGATGCTTTTAGCTTTCACGGTGGTTTTGATTCTTTGCTGCTTATTCTCAGTGAATAAGCAGTGAATAAGAGGTGCTTATTTCAGCTCAATTTTCTCCCATTTCTTCAAGTGCACTTCCTCACAATTGTTTGATTGTTTTGTAATTCTTCTCACTGCTCTCAATGTTAATTTCAAAAGTTGTCTATATGCTTTAGCAGATGTGGAAACTAAGGTAGAGGGAATCACACTGATACATCATCACTGGGATGAAAAAATAGCAATAAAATGCCCAAAATTTTGGCGAAAATCACTTCGCAGAGACTTTTCTACTGCCCTTTAATGCTCATGTCACTTTTTGATGCGCAAATACACAGACATGGTGTGATACAACAAACCTTTCTAATAACTCTCATATTCTGCACTAGATGTCTGGAAGGTGCAAAAAGTACAAGGTTAGAAGATACAGATTTTACCACACCATAATTATGGCTCAAGTGACGGATAATGTCTCCCCTCAGAGCAAACGACTACTACCTACCAGCTTACTCTCTATACTGAAAATTAACATAAAATTTGGAAAAGAGATTCACAAGCTTAGTTCTTACTTTGAGGTTTACAGGCAGCAAACTTTGGACTGAAGTATTAAACTGAGATTTTTATGTTACGAGGTCAAATCCCAGCTCTGCCACAGACCTCCAGTGAACATGCAGCCAGTTCTTATGATCTCCCTGGTGAGAGATCTGAATAATGGTGGGGTCTCAAATTCCTCATCAGTAATAGGACTTATCAAGACATGCAGTAAAATCTGATCTTCTGTCAATGGGACGGCAAAGTGTTAAAAACACCAAAAGTTTTATATGCTGTTTTCCTGAACCGTCTCCCATTAACTTGTGTTTCTCAACGCACTAATGCACTAATGAAATAAACTGAACCTGCAAAACTTAAGTGGGAGTATCAGAACAAACAGGGCTCCTGGACTTGGAAATGGTATCTCCAGCCTTTGGCAGTTCACAATGTTTCCACTACTTTCTCATTTCCAATCAGACTGAAGCTAAATCTTACCAAACTGTATTCCTGGAAAATTAACGAGAAAGGAGACTTGGGGTTTATAACTCTGTAACATGGAATTAGCAATGCACAATGGAGGAGATGATGCACTGAGAACTGGAAAGCATCCTATTACCAGTATGTTTGTGCTCCAGGCTCTTCTCTACTTCGTAGATAAAGGAGGTTTAAGTCCCAGTGTGAACAAAGCCCCTTTAATAGGGTTGGTACTAGTTAACAGCCATGAAATAATCTATCTTTTGTCGGGTTTGTATTTACTTTTGATCAGAAAACTTACAACTTCTCTGATCACTCAAACCAGTGCGTCTACTCCTAAAAGCCAAATCCATTCAGGTGAGATGAGGCCTCCCATTTAGAAAAAAACCAAACCTACACAAAGTTTCAACTGAAAAAGCCACAACTAAACTCTCATTTACGATAATAATAATCTCATAATGTGTCTTACTAGAACCCACCTTACAACTTTCATAGAATCACAGGGTGTTTGATGTTGGAAGTGACTTTTGAAGGTCATCTGCTCAAATTCCCCTGCTAAAGCAACCAACCTTGATCTGGCTGCTCAGAAGCATGTCCAGATGCCTTTTGGATATCCTTGCAAATCTCCAAGGACAGAGACTGTACAGACTCCTTCAGTGCTTGGTCATGCTCACAATAGAAAAGCGTTAAGTTCAGTGGATCGCCCCATGTTTCAGTTTGGTCATGGTTAGAAAATGCAAAGCAGAAAGTGCAAAGGGGTTTCATTCTTTCAGGCATTCGTTTGTGAATGGGAACATTGTGTGTAACACAAGTCCTCTTCTGGGTGCTGTCAGGAGCACAGAGCAAATCCCTGGTTCCCATTTCAGGCATGCATAATCTCTGCAGAAGCAAGAGGTATTTGGTGCCATGAGGATGGGATATTATCTGTGAGATGCTGCCACTGATGCTGCAAAGAGAAGGGTAAGGCAACTAGGCTAAACTGTTTTCATTGTAATGTAAATTAAGTGAAATCTCTCCACATCTGCCGAAGGTGTAAGTCATGCATGCTGGGAGATATCCTGGCTTGGCAGATGCACAGTAATTGCTAAAGTGCAATAACTCGATTGTTTATCTGAATCTTGAGCAAAACATTGCAGGGAGACAATTAGAAGGATCTCAGCATCCCACAGCTCTTTCACTGCTGTCTTGTCTCTGCAGATATCAGGACAAAGGAGTTTAAAAAGAAGTTTTGAAGGGAACAAGGTGATGACCTTTTCATATGGTTCCCTGCTAGGTAGGAGGGGATGGATGTGTAAAGGGAGCAAAATAACAGTGCAGAAATGAGAAAGAGAAGGGAAAAAAAAAAAAGTTAGCTCTTTAGAGGCAGCAAATATAATGTGCAGAGGTAATCCTTATGTAAGCTAAAGCCTTATATAGCTACTGCTGGAGAACCAGGATGGGAAACTAAAGCAGTCAGCTTCCCAAAAGAATGCTGTGGTATAAAAGCCACTGCTTAAAGAAGGGAATTACAAGTGTAAATATAAGGCTAGACCTTTCACTCATTTATATCAGTGTTTATGACAGTCAATACATAAAATACTATTGAAAGGCAAGGGGTGAAGCCACAGGCCTGAATAACCAGTTCTGGTAAAGTTTTACTGCAACAGTGCCTTAAAGGTTCATGTGTAGCGTGACGGGCCATAACTGTTCAATCAAATCACGGCATTTCTTGGTACTGCCTGAGACACGAGCTCTGCCTTTTTGCAGATGTACTGACCATGGAAGTACAAATGAGTCAAGCCCCAGTGAAATCAGCAGGGTCTCTCCTAAGCTCAACACTGTCTGATCTGCAGCTCATTAAACACTACCCAACTGCAAAGTTAAGCAGACAAGATGGGCCATCCAAGCCAATGTAAACTACTGTAGATATAACATATGTATATATTTATGAGAAAACACAGTTCCTCCTCATGCTCTACCTCTGCCTGTTTTCCTTAAAAGTCTGCTTGCAATGTGTCGTGGTGATTAGTGATCATGTACATGAAGCACGAGGACAGATTGCACTTCCTCCATACGCTTTTCCATCTTTCTAATATCATGTCTGCTGTCAGACAGGACTTCACTATTTGGCCCAGCAGCCACTCTTGCTTTCAGAAAATGATTCACAAAGCCTTCTCTAATTTCTTAATCCACGTGGTTTGATGGCAAACCTATTATGGAAACAGAATTGATAGTTGTAATCAATTATCCGAATGCTCTCATTTTTCCTTCTGATTAGCTTGTGTGGTTGTGCAAAATCTGGTACATGGCTCACACCTAACCTAGGCAGCTTTTTCTTACTTGCAAGGTGATTAGAAACTCCCTGCTCTGGGTAGCAATGACAGAGGGAAGGAAATTCCTCTTGATGACAACAAGCAGGACTGGCTAAACTCTGAGACATGTTTTGGTTAAAATCCCCCATGCTTCTTTTTAGCATTAAAAAAAGCCTCAGTAAAATAAAATCAAACATAACACCTGTAAACTCATGATTTAAATGTCAGAGTATTCCTGGTTTTAATTCAGGTTTTGGATATTCAGGTTTTACTAATTGTTTTAATTTGATTTCTTTTGAAAAATAAGCATTCTCCTCTTCCTATCCCAAATCACTCTTGCCATTTTTTAGTTGAATTGACAAATAACGGTGAATTGACAGTCCTGATGCTGATCAAGAAACATGAAGGACATTTTTTTGCCTTTTATCCCAACTGGGTGAAGATCCGTAGAATCCTCCTAGGAAGCAGAGCAGGTTAAGCAGCTAAATCCTTTATGGCTTTGCATCTTGCATATCCTGGTGATTGTGGAAATATCTTCTTGTCTCTCTCAAATGGAGGCTGCATAAAAGCTAGTGTTTCCATGAATTTATCTTATTCCTATAGTCTGAATTTTTCTTATCTCTTTTTAATAATTCTCATAACTCTTTATATTTCTGAGTTTCACTTGTACCTTCCAATACCTTTTCAGTCCTATAATTCCTTTATATGTTGTATGAAAACATGCCTCCAAATACTTATTTTAGACCTGCTGATGGACAATTTTATTGAGCACCCTTCCTCTCGTACATCATGAAACAATCATTCCTCGCCTACTTTCTTCACAATGTTCATGACTGTATTTACCTCTGACTTACACCCTTTCAAATAATGTTAACAGATGAAAGAGCATTAATCTAACAACTCTACTTCTAGTTACAGTAGTCTGTCAGATC
>JBCJKH010061326.1:0-14124 GCA_039877255.1 Loriculus beryllinus
GAGAA
Organism: Loriculus beryllinus; assembly: GCA_039877255.1. NCBI lineage: Eukaryota > Metazoa > Chordata > Aves > Psittaciformes > Psittacidae > Loriculus > Loriculus beryllinus. The sequence goes on from JBCJKH010061326.1 coordinate 6, forward strand.
AAAAAGAATAGATATGTTGTATGATTTACAGTCTTGGAAAAAAATAACACAGTCATAACTTTGCAGTTTTTGTGATGCATGAAGATCAGATTTTTTAATGTTGGTTAATGCTTTACTAATTAAAGTATGCATGTTAATTAAAGCAGAGGCTAATGTTAATTACCTATATTAATGGAATCTCATGTAGCACCTGCCTGAAGCAATGGGTTCAATTTTCAAAATATCTCAATTAAGGCTGAAACTTTTGATTTGCATCTAGTAGGGTTTCAATTAACTGCATTGCAAACTTAAATAACACACTTAAAGGGATAATATCACCAATCACATGCAGCACAGTGGAATTGGTCCGTTCAATTATTGACTACAGCTATGAGAGCTTTCACAGTTGGTAGGTGAGTACTGTGGTATTGGCAAGTGATTATTGTCTAGGGCTGTCATCACTTCTGTGGCCGCTGCAAGAGAGATGTTAAATTGCTGTGCTTTGGTCTCACTGCAATTCCATTGTTGAGGGAGACAAAAATAGAATGATGTTTGCTCACACCCAGTGTAAGGTTCAGCTTGTTCCTCTGAAATAAATGACCGCTGTTCCATGACATGGTAAGGCATTTTATCAAATGGGAAAACAGCATTTGTGATGAAGTGTGCAATGTTGCGGTGTACTTCTCAGCCAAGCCAAGAGATGTGATTGTATTCCCAATCTGTTTCAGCCACCACAGCATTACGTGTTGACATAGGAGCTTTAATGAGCAGCTTCAGGAAGCGATTAACAAAGCACTAGAAATAGATGCAATCATGCTGATTGGAAATTCTACCTAAGCTCCATAAACAAGACCATAATGTCCTGCTACCATACAACTTTCTATGGTAATTATTCTTGATAGCTTCAGGACTTGAACTTTTAATCTGAGCCTACTCCAATAAGACATTGATGGTTCAGTTATAATGAAACCAAGATCCAAAAAAAAAAGCATTCTAACTTTTGTTGGTTTGTACACAGAGTTGAAGAATGGATCTAGGATTCTGTGGTAGGATCCAAATTTTGTTTGTACATGTAATGCAGAAGTATCTTTGAGCATAATTCCTATGTATCCTCTATGGAAACAGACCTCTAGAGAGTCAGTTTTCAACCATGCTCAGCAAAGCTGAGAAAAAAGTGCAGAAAAAAGTGGCTGTATTATCAGGATCCCTCTCCTGTGCATATTTTCCTGGTAAAAATAGCCTTAGGCCTTAGACCATCCCAGTACAGTGGGTGCTGACCAGCGGTATAATAGATTGCCTGTGTCTATTAATAAAAGCTGTAATATTCTATTGTAACACTCAGACTTAATGCCTCCATTTTAATTAATGATATGACAAAATAAAAGTATCTTTACAGTATCAATCAATCTGGTTAAGGAGTTTGTGTAATGAGAATAAAACCCTTTTACCAAACTGCATTTTAAATATTTGTTTTAAAATACTGTAATGACCCTTGACTCATAAGTTATCACTTTCTGACCTCCCTTGAGTCTAGATTAGACAGTGTGTAATTTTTTTTTGCTGCTCTTTTCACAGTTTAGGAGCCTGTGCTCCATGTCATGTTGTAAGGTCAATAGATGGTTTAGAGCTCACACTTTTTTTGTTGTACCTAGAAACAGATTTAGGTCTATCATAATCTGCATGCCCAGAATCCCTATGAAGTGATACTCAACTTCTTTGGCAGTATAATCTTTTTTACATGTACTTAATGGCCACAAAGTATCAATTTTATTTATGGTTACTGGAAATGTGCATCTTAATTAAGGTCTTACCTTGACAGATATTTTCTGTAGTAATTGCAGTTCAGATTCTTTGAGTCAATATACATCGTATTTTAGCTGCAGAAAAGTCACATTTTCATAGATCAGGTGAAAATAAAAAGATGCAGCAGATAAGCATTGTTATTGTCATCTCAGTTACATGTCCTAATATTGTTTCTAAGGAAAAGGATTAAATTATGCAATTGTATAATCATATGAACATTTGTTACAGACATATGTCATCTTGAACATCTACATATTGAGAATGGTGATTTTGATATTCTCAGTCTGCTTTGGAGCTGGCTCCTTTCCCTTGTGAAATTAAAATGCTTTTTCATATCCACTTAAATATCTGTCTAAACTCCAGTAAAAATAGCCAACTGTCTCCTGTTTGTTGGACTTTGGTAGCACAGAAGACTGTAACAATAAATCTTGTATTAATTTGGCAAGTTAAAGTACGTTCTGAATGAGAAGTATTACCAAGCAGGCAGTATCTTGTGTAATGGTCATGTCTTTGATGAAAATCTGTTGAAATCATTGTATTTACAAGATTATTCAGTTTAGGTCTCTCTGGATATTAGTTGGCCCAAAGGCACTTAGCCAATTAAGACTATTGGAAAAAATGAAAGCAATCCAACTTGAAGCTTTCTGAAAGGAATCTTTAACATCGTTTACTTCTCTTGCTGTATAGGGACTATAATATCTTGGGTATATATCCAGTACCTTGGGTATACTTGTTTATTTTTATTTCACTAGGGTTTTTTTGTTAGGTATGAGGCAGAGAAAAAAGTTTAATTGATTGTTCAAATTGCAAAATAATATGATATACAAAGCATCCTGAACAAGTAATTTTACAGCATCATTTTGTTAGGGAACAAGGAAGAAGGTGACCATGCAAATTTGGATGGATTTTTGTCAAGGGTGATTTGAAAGGCATACCTGTAAACTTTTTAATCTCACTTTTGGGCATATGAACTCCTCCCAGAATATTTGCTTTATGAGCAAGTGAAACCTTAGGTGCTTTAGCCAAATCACTGTGCAGGTTTGGGCCTGGAGTCATGACAAGTTTTTAGTGGAAGTCTTGAGAAAGAGTAAAATAACTACATACACATAGAATTAGTCTGTAATATTGTGGTGTTTTCAACAAAAGTGGAAAGAGTAAATAGGTCGAGTTGCATTACACAGTCATGGGCTAGAATGTGTGGTATATTTTTAAAGGTTTCACATAAGACACAACTGTGCAGACTTTACTCTGGCAAAATTATACTGTGGAAAGCTTTCCTAAATACTATATCTAAAGAATTTAAGTGCTGGATGTTGGCTTTTCTTTTAAAGTTATTGTTAGAGCTTTGACACATATAACAGAATCTACATTAAAGCGCTGTGATAAAAGCATTCCACTAAATTTTGTCTTGGGAATGCAATAAGGTGTTATCACATTAGAATCCTTGTCAAAGTAAGGTGTCTAACATGTTTCTGAAAAGGCAGCACATGTGAAAAAAATAAAGTTTTATTGTTAAAAAAGAGATGTAATTTTTATTATATTTTAGAACTTTAATTGTTCTATTACTTTGTCTTGACCTTGAGCATTCTCTCTTTGAGTGGATCATATCTTAATATTTTATATGTATATATAAACAAAAGTTTTTAAAAAGACTTTTATATCACATCTGTTTTTGCTGCATGTTGCTGCATGTCTCTAGAGGCATACTGCATTTTTATTTTAAAGTAAATTTAGATTAGTTACAGTCTCCAGCTGTTTCAGATATAGAATCATTTCCTGTTGGTACAGTTTCCAGGACAATTCCCTTTGTTTCTTCTCAGAAGAATAAGAAATTTAATTTAACAAAGACATCCTATAATTGCCTTTTGTATCTAGTAAGGTATCTAGCAATCTAAATATTTTATTTTATTTAAAACATCTGTCTACATAATATCATATGACTGTACAAGTCTGTATCAGCCTTCTGAAAGACAGCTGCTGCCACTTTTATTTAATTTATAAGAGACCAACAAAATTGCTCCTTAAGATAAAGCCCGTCTGCCACTGAGTCATATATAAAAAAAATTTTGCAAGATGAAAATTGCTTGCACTTACAGTTCTTGTTAAACCAATCTAGGTCTTTTTCAAATTTAGAAGCATCAACTTTCCTTTTGCCTCTGTCCCCACCCCTACGCCCCCCAATCACTATGGAAACATTGGAGCTTTACATATACATTTTTTAGAAGCTCATTTTTTTAAGATTGAAGGTACATTTCTTTGTAAGATGAAATGCAAACTAGAGTCACATCTTAATTGCTCAGTTGTGGGATCTATTTATCTCCTGCTATCTTCATTTTCACAAACATTTGGTGTAAATTATACTGGTGAAAATTTTCATGGGTTTTTTTTTTTTTTTTTTTTCAGAATATATAGGGGAAGTGATAATGTCAGTACAGATCTTTATCTGTCTTGTGTTACTAAGCTTTGTTTGCAGTGATTGTAAACTGTTTTTTTATATGAAGCAACCCATACTGATAAGAAAATGCTTAATAGATAATGTCAATTTATGCATAACAGCCATTCTAGAAAAATACACATAGGCATTCCACAGTATTTCTAAATAAGACAAGTTTACCTTTTCCAGGGAAGTAATCAAAATATTCCTTTTTGGAGAACTAAGACTATGAAAGGAAAATGTTTATGGTTCCCTACTGGCACACAGTTATGATTGACAGAGAAAACCAACATGTATGCCACATGAGACATTTTGTTCAGAAACTTTCAGGAGGGTAGTAAATTGGTGTTGGCACAAACACAAAAAAAATAAAATGACTTGATTCAGCAGTTTTCAATTCTAAATCCCTGGGCTCCAAAGAAAGAAGTAAATATTCATCAAATGATCAAAATTTATATTGATTTTTATTCTGCATTAGCAGCTCAAAGTCAAGATTCTTGAGAGGGTTGATGTCGGTTTGAATGATTCTCTTTGAAATAAGGATACAGACACTGGGCTGAGTGCAACTGTTCATTTCTCAGCCACAGGAAAAGACTATTAGAACTAGTATTTTCATATTAGAACTAGTCTATCTATTAGAACTAGAATTAGGAAGCTGAATTTTTTAAAGAATAGTATAAAAGCAGGCTTGTTCCGTTTTGATAACTAAATTGTTATTAGTATGTAAAGTAATTCTTGTTGTTCCTTCCTCACTCCATCCTTTTTATTGTCATCTGACAACTTTTCTATAGTACTTCAGAGGGGAGTGGTAGTTCGCATACAATAGCAGCTGAGTTAATATCACTACTTCCCAAAGTAAGTGTATATTAGAGCGAAAAGCTAGTCTGGCAGAGCAAAGGAAGCAAAGATTGTATCTGCACATTATACATCTTTAATTTTGCAGTTTCTGCCAGGGAGTAAATAAAGATCTTAGAGGAGGGAGTGGGGGAAGGAGGATGGAAATCCAGGGGAAGAGAATGTGAGTATGAATGCAGCACAGAAACAGAAATGTGATGACTGTGATTACTGAGCTGTGAGATTTAATGAGAAAGCCTGTATTAGAGTGAAGTAGAAAATCATAACCATCACCTCTTGTCTATAGCAGTATAATTGGATCTCAGCCCCCAGCAAAAAGTAAATAAATTAGTGACATTTTTAACAAACTTAAATATATTGAGATTAAAAGGGGAAGTTATCTCCATTACTGTACTGTTGCAGCATACTTGGGGGGGGGGGGGGAGGGTGTTTAAGTACCTTAGCTTGCATTAAAATGAGATTCATTGTTGTAAATGGAAGAGAATAGTGTGGGGGGATTAAATAAAAAGCAAAGTGAGGCAGAAATACAGTAACTATCAAAGTGTTAACAAATTTCCCAAATGTCCTAGGTGCTTACAATTCAGCAAACATCTTTAACTGCACAGCTTTAAAATTAAATTTTACAAACATTATGGGTAATGCTTTAATAGTATGTAAATTGCAATGAAGTCAGCAGCGGCAAAAGTGACCTCTCAGCAATACAAATATTTTATGTTTAAAACAGTTATCTTTTTACATTTCCTTCTGCCTCAGTAGGTGTTAGGTGCTTCAAGAGGGTCCTCATCTGAGGATCATAAATAAAAGAGAAGCAGTCTGCCTGCGTTTTATACATGGTGAGGCAGTAGTATACATCAGTATATTAAGCTATGTATTTTGCTGTTGCTACAATAATTGCTAATATTTTTACCAATATTTTTTTTTATTTCCTCAAAACTCTTTTTTGGATTTTCTGTTTCTAATTTTCCTCAAAAGCCACACACACAGAGATATATATCTTACACATATATATAGATAGGAAAATTAATGTATAGAAAAAATATTTAACCTGTATTTCTCTGCTATTAAATAAATTAATTTCTCCTTGCAAGAGAAGAAAAAGTGATCTTAATTAAAAAAACCCAAACCATACACACATAAAAAACAGACAAAACCAAACCCAAACCACTTACTTTGTATAGTAAGAAAACTTTGCCATCTGTAGTGGTTATATAATGTCAAATAGACAATCTAGGCATGGGAAGAATCTTTCCATTTCAGAAGAAAGAAAATAAGCATTCGATAAGAGTCTCTGAGGTACACTCATTGTAAGAATTTGGACTTAAAAATATTTTACACTGTTGAGCCTCTCAAAATAATTTGCTCAAAATATTGAATAAAAGAGACTTTAACTGGAAACTTCTGCAGCTTTGTGAGTTGGTATGTCTAGGAAATCATGGAACTAGTTATTGAACACATATATGTTTGTAATAATAAATATGAAGCATTTCTCAAGCACACAGAATTTTTAAATATTGCTTCTTGGGGAAAAAATGAAACTGTTTATGTGCTAAAAAAATAATTACTCTGTAGCATGCACACAATGATGTATTATTTTGCAGAAGGATTTAATTTTTTTTTTTGTAACATGGCATCACCTTACTAGTAATTTCTCAATTTTATGTAGGTTCCTTTCAGTGCAAATTACAGAATTATACAAAAATCCCTGTTCACGTAAGATATCAAAACGTAGAGCAGGAATATTATTACAATATGGTAAAATTAATAAAAAGTCAAAGTGAATTATCAAAGTAATGTCAGATTCATACACTGCAAGTTTAAAGAAGTAAATAATTACCTTATATTTGATTCCAAATGTGATTTTTCAATATAATAAATTCAGATAACTTGGAAGACACTTTCTACGAATACGTTATCAAATTTCACTTCACTGTAAAGCAATACAGCTCCCAGTGATGAGAAAGGAGATTTTCTCCAAAATATGCATCAAGTAACTTTCTGAGCAAAATTTCCAAGGCAAAGGCACAACATTTTTACATTAGCTCTGTCATGGGTTCCTGGGATGTGTTGGGTAGTTTTCCCTAAGAGGCATTGGTTTTGCAAAACCTACCATCCCTCATTATTTTTAAATAGAAATATACATATCAAGCTGCTGTAGAGATGGGGCTGGAGGAATGTTCACCATCATTCTGGAATTTTACTTGCACAAGTGTGCTGTCTTGAATTCTGAACACTGGTACCTTTAACCTTATGCGCTTGGCTACTTTGGGTGCCCAGCCCTACAGATCACCCTAGATGCATTAGCTGTCCATGTGGTTTGGTACACAAGCCTTTCAGAGGAGAATGACTGTTAGAAATATCAGTGTTTTGGATGATAAACTCTTTAAGAATCTCTTTTTCAGCTACTTCATTTTTCTAAAAATGCAAATGGAATAGTAGAAGCAATCAGAACTGTGCAAATAATGGAGATTTTAATTGAGTAAGATTAAGTTTAAAATTTTAGTACATTGAGGAAAGAATTTCTGCATCTGACTATTCTTTCCTCCTCTTGGCTATTTGGGGCTCTTGAGGCAGGCCCAGAAAGTTATTCAACCTTGTGTTTCAATACAACATATGTGTGTACTGACTTCCTATAATGGTTTTCTCTTCTAGATAGGGAAAAACACAAGACAAAACGTTGTATTGATGAATTACTACTTTCATGGGACAAATTCTTCTGAGTTTGTAAGAATAGGACTGTTTGGGCATACGACAGTTCATGTGGTGTGTGAAAAGGTGTCACTTGAAGGAACTGGAAGGCATGTGGCAGTTTTGATGAAATACGCTCTGTTATGTTGATGGGTTCGGCTGGATCTGCATCCTTGTTAATTTGTGTGTTCTGCCTGGTTTTAGCAATCGCTATCTGTCAATCTAGCCCTTTCTGTTGTCAGAGCAAGCCTGTTCCCCATCTGGCCCCCAATAATTACAAACCCTTCTTTTGCATCCCACCTGTCAATCTCTTGCTCTGCAGGCTGGAGAAGCAGACCTGCAAAACAAGGGAAGTAGCAAAAGATACTGGCCATTGTTCAGTTCCCATTCTTACAAGGACTTTTTTCATCTCACAATTTTGGGATGCTATTGTCAGAAGCTATTGTCTTTAAAGTCTCTTGAGAGGTTAATCCTTTGTACTTTTCTTCAATGTTTTTTGGTATTTGTGATATAAGAATCTTCTGTGGGTACATAGCTGAGATCTGTTTGATGCACAGGGCATGCCACACTATTATGTTGTATTTAATGTTACACCAAGCAGAACCAAAAGCAGGGCACAATCAGGAATTAGACACCAGAAGTCCAGACTTTAAATTAAGAGTGTAGTCAGGACACCTGCATGGACTTAGTCAGACGATGCTGCTGAGGCCATGCTACTGATTGCATTTGCACTCCACACCCCTGAAGCCACAGATCATGTTCCTAATGTTTATTAAAAACCAGAAAAAAAACTATGTATTTCTGAAAGCCAAGGGAAATCCTGTATAAAGGTACTGCTGTTGCTTACTGGTGTGTTTTGTTTTGTTGGTTCGGTTTGTTTTTGGTTTTTTTTTTTTTTTCATTTACTCCCTCTGTTATTTCTGATGGCTCTGGGAACTGCCTGAAGTTCTGGTTGCTATAACAAGCACTACTCTATCTAAAATTTCATTTTATGGCTCCTATGGACAGGCTTGAAATTCATTGTGCTGTTACTTCTGCTACTTAAACTCTCTGAAGAGTTTAAGTACCTTGATAAGTAAGAATGTTGTTGCCTTGTAATTTTGCTCATTCTGTGTGAAGGTTTCACATTGTTATGATGTTTTTAGTACACTGAAAAATAAAATGATAACATTATTACTCATAAAAGTATTTCTGAGATTTATGATGATAAAAACACTTTGCTAAGATTTTAACGGGTAACAAGCATGCCTTGATTAACAGAATTAGTTTCCTGCATGATCAAAAAACAGCATGTCCTTTGTAATAGGACTATCAAATGTGCAACTATCAGTAAACACATTTTATGTTATAGGACTGTTTTTTAATCCCATTCAGTTCTGAAGAGAGTATGCAATATGAGGGATGGAAGTGGCAGGGAAGCCAAAAGTAAAGAGGGTAACAGACTAAAAAAGAAGTCAACTGTAGCCAGGTCCCCGTTTTAATTGTGCAAAGTGAGCAGGGAAAAAGAGAAAAGAAGGGGGAAGGGGTAACACCCATAGAACCCCCCTTAGAGGAACAGAACACCACAAGAGTTACAATCTTGCTTCAACAACAAAGGTGAATGCCTACACTTGCAGTAGAAACAGTGCTTCCAAGAAGTCACTTGAATTCCAAGAAGCCTAAAACTGCCAACTGGTGGATTAAATGATCTTAAAGGTCTTTCCAAACTAAATGATTCTATGATTCTGTTACACACTGCCATTTAAAATGCCAGCATGAATTAATGGAAGTACTGCATCTACCCTAAATGTTTTCAGCAGCAGAAGACCTGTTGGCTGGCTATGGCAATGGAGTCATGGATGATCAAGTCTGTATGTGTGGCCTCTTGACTCCCAAAGAATTCTTTCTGTAAGCTACATCTCCATGGAAGGTATTTTGAGCTGTGTGCTCCTCAACATAATTTTATGCAGTGGTTGCATCTGTGACAGAGCCAGCATCTCTTTCATTTGCTATAATTAGCCTTCTCCACAGGTACATATATGGAGAGGTATACATATAATGTGGAGAATTAGACAGAATATTATGACAGAAAACAACAAAAAATGCTTGAGGACAAAGATATGACCACATAAATGCTACTGTGATAAACTTAATTCTGGTAAGGTATTAATCTCAATTTTGTCTCTCAAGAAATTTACCAATTACAAAGATATAAAGACTGCCAAGCTGGGATATGTATCCTTTTATAATGATGCTAGTGAGTTTGTGCTTCTATACAATACGCATATAGGTGAGCCTTTAAGTCTATATGCTGCGTAGTGCCATCTGACCACTTCCTTGTTTGGTGGAAACTGGAATTTGTGCTTCAATTTAAGAAACAATGTTTTTGTCCAGCTTAAGTTTACATAATGGCAGAGGAATTGAACTATGTCTGTATTTCATATGTAATTCTATAGTAATTACAGTCTAGTGTGGCAGTGGTATAGCTTTTCTACAGTGCTGTAGAGAAAGGATAATAGATAGGGTACTTTCATAATTCAAATCCAAGTGAATGTATTGTAATTTGTATGTTTAAAACACAGAATAGTTTGCTTACAGTAACACAGTTCATAACAAAAGACTTGTGCTCCTTAGGAGACAGTGTCTGAAAATACTTTCCTTTCAACACTAGTTCAGTGATATTTATTCTAGTGCATTCCAATATAAAATTTTGTTTCAGCTGAACAGCATTAACTCTGAGTTCTCATCTCCAATTTATATTGGTGTAAATTTTGAGTCTGTCATTTGCCACTCTCTATACAAAATAACCTTTCAATCTCCTTCCACACACACTAACAGCCATTATCCCTTGTCTTGTCTTTCTCCACTTCAGAATAAAGTCATTCTAACATGTACATCTAACAAGAAATACAATGTATTTTCATTGATTTGTATTGTCACTGATTACTCCTTCGTATTATATAGTGTTCTGTATAGTAAAGGACATTCCATGTTGTCATGCAAAGCCAGTCTTAAGGAACAGATTCTGCACCCCAGGCTCCCACGGTTTATTTATAAGTTCTTGCTTTTTAGAAAATGAGCTTTCTGACAGTAGCCTTGAAAATATTTACCATTATTAATTGATCACTAGAACAGAATATTTGGCACAAGTATAAAATTTTTTCCACTGTTTTCCCCCAGGACTACTGTTTTTTCATAGTCTTGTTCAGAGATTGGATCCCCTAGGCTGAGGAAAATGAGAGCATTTTGTCATTTGATTATTGGCAATAACTCAGTTTAATTTACAACATAAACTCATTCCATCCTGGCAGGTAGAGAATATGTGCAAGTATGTAGCCAGACCATCACCAGCATTTCCATGTTTTTTTACTGCAAAAATAGTCACTTAAAAGAGAACCACGAAGTTGAAAACAAGTGCTCAGTATTATTCTTTGGCATTTTTTTTTTCCATGTTCATTTTTCCACTAATTTTGAATTTCTACATCCTCTGAAAAAGGAAAAACTGAATTCCACTTCTGGTATGGGGCAATGAAAGTAAATGAATGACTGACTGCCTCCCACCCAGTTTCTATTACATATATTTGAGATGATGCATATCTCAGTAGACTTTCATAGGATTTGCTGGATATCCATGTGCATAGACATGTTTTTGTGATTAAGTTCTTATAGTTGTATTAAGGAACAAAAAAGCATATGTACGGCAATCTGAAAATGCACACTCAAAATAAGGAGGTAAAGCAAGAGTCTTTTCGATATTTGATTAGCCATTCATAGATTTGTTCCTTCATTTTGCCAGAATACTGCAAAACTAGTCCTTCATTAGCACTAAAAATTTTAAACTGGGAATAAACTGCAGTAGATTTATTGCATAACTGTGCTGCATACTATTTTCTAGATAGTGCTTCATCGCTTAGTTCAGCTTCTGCAGAACGTAGTTTTTTGAGACTTAAACTGATCAATGCCTATTCGAGGTCTTCACAGCCTCTTTGGACTTGCGGTTGATATCAGTAGAACAAGGACAAAAAACTTAAATACAACAGTGAGATAGATTAATTCATACAGAAAAGAAATCAGAGAGATCCATCTGAAACTTTATGCTGCCTGAATTTGAGTTGCTGTAGGTATTTGCAATTGTTGAAAGCAGAAATTCAGTTTAAAACCAAACATAGTTGATTTATAGAGGGATCATATTTCTGAGCTACAAGAATTGGGATGCAATTGCTTGTAGTCAGGATTAGTAGAGTATAATATTGATGGAGTTCATAATCTTCAGTACAAGAGGGCCTTACGACTGTGAGGAAGAAACACTGGATTCTTATTCAACCCTCTCTGTATATTTACTTACCCTTTCCACAGTGTTTTTCTTTTCTCCCACTACTCTGTTTCTCCCATTTTCCATATACATTAATGATTTGCCTATTTACAACTATTTTTGTGTGTTAACCGAGAATGAAAGATCTGTGAAAAGCTCCTTTATCTATTTTCTCCAAACATAACAAATCTCACTCTAAGAAGCAACTGAGAAAGAAAACTGTAAATGTTTGAATGAGAAATTTTAAAAGGAAATGTAATTTCCAAATCAGCTACATTATTACTCAGGAAAAATTACACCAAGGCAAGGTATAAGTAAATATACCCAGATACTAGTACTGCAAGCTTACAAAGGTATTCCAGCCTTCCTTCAGACTTTCCTCACAATCTTCAGCACCTATTTCCTTTCACTTGCGTGCATTTTTGCTAGATTTTGCAGTTTTCCCTTCTTCTCTCTTGCCTTCTTGCTGCTTTCTCTTTACAGCTGCTGTTATTCCATAGATTGGTAACTGTTGTGCTGTTAGCAGGCAAGCAAAGTCTTCCCTCCTCCTGCAGTAGAAAATGTGAGAGTCCTTATACAAAACTTCTTCCATGCTTCTTGCATTTACTTGCCATAGCATCAAACAGTTAAGCAGGCATTCCACTCCTGATGGAAATAAGAGTATGTAGTTACACAGAAGTAGCAGTTTTTGAAAGATTATCAGAATTTGTAATATGTTTTTCTTTAAGTGAAGCATATTAAAAGAAAACAATAGCATATTGGTCCCAAAGTGCTTTTGAACTTACTCTGTTATTTGTCCTGTTCCTAGGAGTGAGTACGGCAAACAGCAGATTTTATCCTTTTATCATCTGCTTCTCTGAGCCTCAGAACCAAACTGATCACCACAGCTGCAATAAATAAAGTGTCTATTCAATAAGTTGTGATGCTAAATATTATTCAACATTCTTCTGTCCAGGCAGATTCTGATGGAAAACAGCATATCCCACTTACTGCCTTTTTCCTTGAAATTAAAATTGCTGAGTAATCAGTGGATGCCAGATATGATAAAGCAGAATGTTAATAATGCCTATTTGCTTGGTTTTCCTTAAACTTACTATTTAAAACAAAAATACCTATAGCTGTTTGGCTTTCATTAATTATGAAACACAGGTAATGTGTTAACAGTATCAGTCTTGAAGCCTGTAAGAAATGTAATGTTATGTAGCTTCCTGTTCTGTCATAATGCATGATTTCTAATGTCTTTTTGATTCATGTCCAGACATTTTAATGAAGCATTTGATTTGATATCCATCTCACGGAATATATAGCACATTCTCTTACAGAAACCTGAATAGTTCAGTTCTAATATTTGGCAATACACAGTACTTTTCTCTGACTTAATAGTTCTGCCTTTTTAACTATCATTCAAGAGAAAAATGATGGTGTGACTCATTCTGTTAAAACTGTTGCAGTCTAAAAGTATTTGCTTTAAATGCATTCTTTCTGAATTTTTCTGGAAAAAAAAAAAAAGTGGTTTTTTTTTTTCCTTTCTCTTTGTTTTCTTTTTCTAGGCTGAGGTTCAGCTATGCTATCTGGAAGCACAAAGAGATGCTGTTGAACAGATGTCCTTAAAGCTGTACAGTGAACAGTACAACAGCAGTAGCAAGCGAAAGGAAGAGTTTGCTGATATGTCAAAAGTTCACACAGTGGGAAGTAATGGGTAGGGAACTATTCTTTTTGTTGTTTTATTCTCACTGATCTGTATTTTTTTTTTTATATGATATACTTTTTCTTACTTCTAGTTAACCAAGTTGTTTCTTCCTAGGCCAAGATGCATGGAACACTCTATGTATCAATTTTTTTTATATATATGTATGCAGAAAATAATGGGTCCTGGGTTTTTTACCAAAATCATGGTTTGTTCATAGGATTACCTAACATTATTTAATAGCAATCAATTATTTTGAATTAAAAAAATGTAATGTAACTTCTTTCTTCAGGCTTTTCTTCTCCAGTGACTTCATATCTTTTTATTTCTTAGCATCTTCCAAGGAAACATCGTTGTTATGTATTAATAACCCTGAAAACAATTC
>JBCJKH010061327.1:0-12742 GCA_039877255.1 Loriculus beryllinus
GGGTGATCCTACCGAGGCAAACGTGTTCTTACGCCACTCTTTAATAAAATATTGTAAGGACTAGCTAGAAAGCTTCCCCTTTGACTTTCATCTGTCAGGTTTTGATTGTAACTGTGTAAAGGAATTGCTATTGACTTCTATCAGGCAGTTTTGGAGAGGAGGTGAAAAGCCTTCTCTCTTGACTTTCTGTATGTTTTGTCAAATCGAATACTTGCAGTTGAAGTGCGAAGTGAAGGCTGATGTCAAAAAATGCCTTCAGCACAAGCTGGTGCTGGTTTCTCACCACTTTCTTCTTTCTTAAAAGTATCAGATTAGATTGTAAAATGATGGCAATCTGGCTGGACATAAAGATGTTTATTGCAGGCTCAGCAGCCATTATGTATCATTAGCGAGAGGAGGCAAGGGACAAGGGGACCACTTCGGTGTCAGTTTGATTCTTTTTAAGGACAAATGTATTCAGATGGGAAGACGCTAACTTTATAGCTGTGTGTATACTTGAAGTTCAGAACCTATTACTGTCCTTATTTCTTTGTCCTGCTTGTAACCTTACAGTCAGCTCCCCTTCAAAGCAAATGCAAATTGTAAGAGCACTGGTATTAGTAAGGGAGCTGGGAGTAGGACATTTTGTAGGCTGTTTTAAATTACATTATTTATAAAGAGTATGGTTTATCATCATCAGACCAAATCTGTTCAGAATGTGAATACATTTTTTTTTGCACTGTCATACACTTATTTCCATAACAGTAAAATAGCAGGCACAATTAAAATAGGAAAACAGATCTTTTACATCAGCAGATCTGTCTTCTCTGACACGCAACAGTTTTCATTAGAGGATCTAATTTTACTTTTAAACAAGTGTTAGAAGTGTGTGTAGTTGTGGAAGGAGACACATTCTCTGTGTTTTGAGGTTTGTTGTGTTCAACCTAGTTTATTTAGTTTCTGAAATTTGTTTCACCCTTCTGATTCATAAGATATACCTTTTCACTGTGCATGAGATACCATAAAGTTTACAAATTAGAAGCTCAGAGTAAAGTATCTGAATAAATATAATTTATTGAATCCCTTTGTTACTGTTATTTAGACCTGACCTTCTTCCAGGATTTGACACATCACATCACATATCTTGTCCTGTCTTTTTGGTGTTATTTTATGAAGTACTTTCATTCATCTCACTTGGTTTAAAAAAAATCATTCATGTCCTAAATGTTTCATTAGTCAGAATAATTAAGTTGATCAGGTCTGGGAGCATTGGAAGGAAAATAATAGGGTCACTGAAGCATTCAGACTCCAATGGGAACCTAAGTTCATTCAGATATCAAATCTAATAATTGTTTTACACCTATATACACACTCCCAGTGAGCCAGTTCACATTAAAGGTTTAGTGGTACACTTTCAATACTCTGTTTCAAGGGAGTTTTACTACTGTTTTTAGCAGTCTAAGTTGTTCTGACTTCTTTCAACTTTGTTGGTTTTGTGTATTGGTTTTACTTAGTCGATTACTCCCCTTTTCCACTGGAAAATATTTTAGTGTGAGAATTTCTTACTACAGGTATGATATGAGTAATGTATTGCAAATCACACTGAATAGCAAGCAGAAAAACACGAAGGCTGTCGACTGAGTTTCATTGCTTTGAAACAGTGTATTAGCAGAATTAAAATTTACTATATGCAATTTAACAGCATTCAAAGTCTGAAGCTGAGTTTATACACGATTGTGTGCATCCGCAGCACAGCATAAGGATTGTAGGGATACTCAGAGCCGTGATTGCTGCTTGAAAAGGGCAATTTTTAAAGATGAGGTAAAAATCAGTATTACTGTGTGAGATTGTGTGGGAAATGAAGCAATAATTATAACTTCTCAGTTTAACTGAATTCTGTGACAAATCTCAATGAATGCCAGCAGTACAGGCTGACACAAAAATACAAGTAAATTTTATCATGAAAAAGAATAAAACAGTACTGAGTAGGAAAATGACAGCTATTCATAGCAGGTTTCAGTGAATGCCAGGCTCAGATGCTGGTCACAGGGCTGCTTGTCACTGGAGAGGATTTGAACTGATGCAGTCATTCCTTTTCATCTTCTTTTTGTTTTCTCACCTTTGTAAGTTTAGTTCTCAGCTGAGAATCCAAAGTGAAAAAGAAATGGAAAATGGCTGTATATGTGCCTGCACTGTACTGACATGAAGGCCTATTTTCCTCTGTAATTTTAAAGGCCAATTATCCTTGGAGGAAAGGAGAAAAATAGATTGATTTGTCTTGTAACCCCTGAGGCAGGCATGTGTTGTCTCAAACTAAGGCTTTTCTATCGCAGCTCTTGTGAAAGATTTTTCAATGCATATCCCAAGTGGTCCTATTAAGAAAGAAAGCAAAGTCAAATTAAAATATTAAATAGATCATTTAAAGGTTCAAGGAATCTTGGCTTATTGCGTAAGCCATAGTAAAATTTATTTTAAACAGATTACTTAAAAATAGGGTTTACAAACCCATTTTTGTTCTATAAATACTTAACTTTGTTAGGTTCTCTTCAGCTCTGAATAGGACAAGTATTTATTTGCTTAATGGCATTGTGATACAGATGGTCAACATCCTCAATTCTGTTTGCAAAAGTGTTCTTTTTATTGTGTTCCCATACTGTATTGACTGTGGTCACAGCTGGATTGCGCTGTTAGTAAATGTCATCATACAAGTCATTTAACATTAAAACTACTCACAGTGTTCATTTTTAAGGCATTTATATGTATAACACATAGAACATAAATTGGTTTTCTCTGCATTTTCATACAACTCTAGGGCTACGATTAACAGTGCCCAGCAAGCTAGGTGTGAGTGACAGCCGTAAGATTAGACATGTCCTTCCCTTCTAATCTGAGTGTCAGGACTTAAATCCTTTAGCTGTCTGTATTTTAAACCACGCTCTGTACTCCAGTGCCTCTGGCTATTAACAACTTTGATTTAGCAAGTTAAAAAGAATCCAAACATCCACATTTGTTTTCAATGAAAAATTGTGCATGTAGGCTGATCTGGAAAACTTCTTAAAGGTGCTGTGTGTTACGGAAGCACAGACTGGTTTGGGTTGGAGGGGACCTTAAAGCTCATCCATTTCCAACCACTGTACACTAGACCAGGTTGCTACAAGCCCCATCCAACCTTGTCTAAATGACAAATCTAAACAGCTAACACTTTTGAATCAAGTATTTTTGAAGAGAACAGGTATCTACATGCAAATCTGTCTTGCCTTAGTGCTTACTACATTATGATGATAATTTTGGCACTCCTGGTTTGTGCAAATAACTCAGGAGACGTGTGTCTGCTTTTTTTCTGAGGAGGAGCCATGCAATCTTGAGAGATGTCCTCTTAAGTCTGTTGCAGTTCTTCTATCCTAAAAATCTCAACAGCCACACAGACTCATTGGGGTTTTCTTTCTTACTCATTTCTTTTGAAACCTTTTTGTACTCTTCAGAACCTTTTCTTATTTCTGAATATATTGATAAAAATCCTGCTCACAGGTTAACAATATAGTTTTATAATTATTACAAGGTCAACACATGATGCCTTTATATTTCATGTGTTTCAGCCATTTACATGTGCTCTCTGCTTTTGAGGGTTTTAAAAAGCAAACTAAACCTACTGTTTCTTTGGCATAAGGGTGGGCTTCTTTTCCTCCATCATATTAACATATACTGTGTATATGCTGAGGTCATCACTCGGCTTTCACATGGAAGCCTGGGGTTGGACCTAAACCAATCCAGTCTTTATAGAATTTGACCTCACCGTGACAGGGTTTGCTTGAATGTTTTCTTTGAAATTGATGCTAAAATAACCAGTTTAGCGGTCATTTAAGTTTGATTGTCAAGCATTAGAGATTCTGTCTGAGGTGGTGGGAAAGCTGAGACCAGGGATGTTATATCACTTGGTCTTCTTGATCTTTTCTCATTTTTGATTACAAAACTATTAAATCTGAATGAATGTGAACTGCTCCCATATGTTGATTATAAAAGATCTAGTTCTGATTTTGCCAGGTGTGTGTAGGGTGACTCTTGAGGTTGATATAAGTGTTTAAGAAAACTAAAAGATTAAAAGAAAACATATTAACTGTACAGTTTCCTTAACCCAGTTAGAAAACTATTTTATTTGCTTGTTTCATTTATTTGCAATAAAAATTTGGAAAGTGCTGTCTATTGCAGAAAGTCCTTTCTGAGGTATTATTTTGGCAGTATTTCTCCCATAACTGATTTTTACCTCATTGCTTTTTTTTCTATATAGGCCACCCATTTTGAAAGATCAATTTGAAATCAAATCTCACAGAGATGGACTGAAACTTAACAGAACTGAGGTTAGGAGAGCTATTTTCTCTCAAAGTGCTGTTGCGCAAAAGGACTTTGTTCTAGACACCAACAACAGTTTTGAAGTTCTTAATTTCCTTGACTAGCTTATTTCTCAGTTGGTATTCTCTAATAGTGTCATAGGTACAGGCCAGGCACTAGAGAGAACAGTATTCAGCTGTGGCTGTTAAAGACATGTTGGAGATTGATGGGCTTCCCTGCTGGTTTACAGTATATCAGTTGTGCTTCTGTCTTACGTTCCATGAATTCCATTTTCCAAATAGTTTTACCTTTCATTGTTGGTAATCCAAGCTGATGAAGGTGCATGCAGTCGATAAACAAAGATAATAAAGATAATTCTTGTCATGGCTTGCTCTTGAAAGCGATTGATAATACACTGTTACCTCAAATGACTTTGTAACTTGGCTTCAGTTTTCCCTATGCAGAGATGGCTCAGAGAGAAAACTAGAGGCTACCCAAGCTGCAGTGATTTAAATATATTCTAGCTTGTCCCAGTTTTAATCAATGACGGAATATATAAAGTAGTTATATCTGTCAGAAAAAAAGTGACACTTGTAAAATGCAAGTCAGATTTCCACCTTTATCCAAAGAACTGTCAGTGCCATCACAGACGCACTGTTTGTTCCTTGGAATTATCATGTATTGTGACAGTTTATCCATTTAAAATGATCTTAAATGACCAGCTTACGCATTTTTTGTGTAGTCATTCTGTACTTACAGGAAATTATCTTTTCCATGTTATATGTTTGTGGTGCTTGCTGAAGTACCTGGAACTGCGTGAGCTTTTTTCCCTTGGGTTGCTCTTGAAAACAAGATGTGTTTCAGTAGAATTTCCTAATGAACAAAATTTTCCATGAATAAATAAATAATGTTTGATGGAAATGCTTCCATTGATTCCCAAAGGCATGGCAATACAAATTCCCTTACAGCATGCATGTCTGCATCTTTTGCATAGTCAAAATTGTTTCCAAAAGATGAAATGTTAAATATTCATTGTCAAATGTGCTACCTTCTTCATATGGTCATTTTAAAGTCAACTCAAGCTGGGACCTTCTTTCCCTGAGCTTTAAACACCTTTCATTATTGTCAGATATGGGAGGGTTAATTCTTTCACCTTGGGGACATCAGTTAGGAAGGAGAAAAAGGGTAAAAAAGGAAAAAGAACAAAGATGTGGTGACTGTGCAAGTTAATGGTGTGAGTTCTTTAAATACATTAGCATTTTAGAGTTCTTACTGCAGTCATGCCCTCCAGCTTGTGCTTCAGCACAAGGGTTGCTAGCTGAGCACCCTGTGCTGTACGCTGCCCCTCTTCCAGTTTAACATTAACATAATCAAATTAGTCTGTTATTAGTTTGACTAACATAGTGCTTATTAACTAATACATCCTTTAAAATACATGTTGTTCGGATATAGGGGTCCTGCAACCACTGTCTTTGAAGAATGCAGAATAGTTCTGGTAGTACTTACTCCTGATGCCCTAGATACTCTGTTTAGCCCTTTCTCTTACAACATTTAGGTGCTTTGCTTTCTTCATATAGATTAATGTTTCAATCTTTTGCTTTAAAAAAAGGGCAAAAAGTAGTTATCTGCATCAGTCATGTTTGGCTATTGGGTTTGTGAGGGTTTCTGTGATTCTGGGAGTTTGTTATTGCTGGATTTCTAATGCTAGCCAAGGGGTGCTGCAGTTATTTACATAGGGAGGAACTTACTCTGCTGATGAGCACTCTAGGAAAGACTGCAAGGAGCTAAGAATTCAAAATCAGCCCAGTGATTGACTTGACTGCAGTAATTAAAGCACAAAGAAACGATTTCCATGCTTTAACTGCCTGGAAAACTCCTGGAGAATTAGTCAACTAGGGTACCAAGCCCAAGGTAGCAGTTTATAATAATTTGTACTTTTAAATATAAGTCATGTCAGAGAGAGAACTTTTTTTGTGGTGGTTACAGGATAATCCAGATTCCAATCGAGCCCCTCCGAGGGATGGTTTTGTAGACTCTTGTCTTTTCTTATTATCAGATATCTCAGTGTCATGATCAGTCCGATTGCACAACATCTATATCGTTACCAGCATTGCTTGCTCATATAAAGTAAGGTTTATAATAAGGAGAGCACAAAGTTACTACCTAGAGGAGAGGATAAGAGGAAACCAAAATGGAAAAGTCACTTAATGTTAGTGTTGAAGTTCTGCAAAATACCATTAATTTTTCTTCTAGTATAACTTTAACGTGATAACAAGCTACAGAGTTAATAAAACTGTTGCAGCTATCGAGGCTTCTCTTTTAATAACAGAACTAATGAAGGAGCATTAAGGAAAGGAAAAATACATTTTACAGAGCATAGTTTTTGCAACCTATTTACCTCTCCCTTACCAGTGTGGTTTTAGCTAATTGTAATTTCTAATGCTTAATACATATGAAGTATAAGGGAGAAAGTCTTAAGGGTGAAGTTGGCAAATTCCATACAATTAAAATACATTGTCTGAAACTAATTATTTAGATTTTTTTTGCTTGCTTCATGGCATATATTTATTGTACTTGTGCACTAAGTTTATTGGTAAGTTTGCTTTTTTTTTTACATCAGTAGATTCATGTTACGTGGTGAATGATGTGTACATTTCAAAAGCATCTCTACAAATATCTTGCATGTTTTAGATATCACTTATTCCCATCTTGGTACTATGTTGAGTACAAAAACACTTGAGCAAGTAATTGTTATAACAAAGTCCATATATTTCTTCCGATGTAGGTGTAAAGTTTGTATGGTCAAGATTATATTCCAGTATTATATATATGCTAAAAAGGAAATGTCATAGCTCTTTATTTGCTTCAATTGAATTTGATCCAAGAAACTAAAAGATGAAGATTATTTTATAAAATAAAAATATGCTGTTTCCTTTTTTAAATTCTTCCTTGCTCTACCTTCTACTGCAACAAGAAAAGGTCTGTTACTTGATTGAGAGATCACCTTAAGTTCATGTATCATTTTTGAGATAGACTGCAATGTCTGAGATACGAGCATTGTGGATGTTTCCTACATTCCCTAGTTCTAAAAGAGATGAACTTCTGACATTAAAGAAACAAAGTTTTCAACGCTTGGGTATATAGGTTACCCAGAAAATGTGACTGATACATGCAGATCCTGTTCCCATGTTTTCTAGTAATTTTTACATGCTTCTGAAGCGTAGACCTGAGACTTTTGGCAATAATTTAGGGCTTAATTTTATATACTATTAGCTTCCTGATACTGCCTTTTATTTTCCCCCCCTTCCTCTGCAATACAAGTGAATAGGTTTACCATGTATTGATGTTACATGTAGTTTTATGCTAGAATAGTCACAGTCATGTTTATAAGCCAGTCTTATTTTGTGTTCTATTCAGTATGGTCTGTAACATAAATAAAAGTAAATACAGCTTTTGGAGATAACTGAGTGTATATGTTGAAAGCATTATAAACGTCATGATTTTAAAAGCTTGTGCTCAAGTCACTGAAATACCAGCCTGAGCCACTTCTTGATCCTAATACGAAACCCTTTGTTTTTACCTAATGAATGTGTTTATACATATATTTATAAATGCACAAGCACAGTTAACATGTAGTGAAGGGGTCTGTATGCATCTCTATATATATCTGTACACATCCTAATGTTTCAATTTTTTAACCAGGTGTAAATCTGCACACACACACAAGGTGGCTTGCAGATCCACCACTGAATAATATAGGTCTCTTTATAAAGAAGAAGAAATACTTCAGTTTTACCTCCAAAATTTTCAGATACATTAAAGCTTTCACACTGATAGTATATAAATCTAATCCTCACATTTTTTATAATGAGCTGAAAATGTTATCAAAGTGTAATTTATATCCTACCTGCTTTTGCTTCAGTAAGAATCACCATGAAGCACTGTAAGCTTTGCAAAGAAATACCTTGCAGCTGCTGACATAGATTCTCACTGATAATAATGAAATTTTTGTACCTCAGTTTCCTTGATTGGAAGAACCAGTGGTTATTCCCAGTCTTTTTTGAATCTTTTAGATTTTAGACAGAAAATATAATTATTTGCATTTAAAAACTGGAAATAATTTAAAAGAATAGATCAGTTCTCATAATTGGGAAAATTGTTTGTTTGTCATCAGCTGAAGAAATGATAATGCTTTTACAGTGTTGTGTTAAATCCTAGCTCCATTGTGCAAGTACATGTAGAACTGAGCTGTCATTTGCAGAAAATGCCTCTACCATAAACCAACCAAACCCAAAACAGAAAGAAGAAAAATCTAAAAATAACCACATAGGAAGAAATCAGCAGTTTTTAGATTCTCATAGTCTGTTTTTAACCTGTACAGTTAAAATCTTGAATTTAAAGCAAGAAGTAGTCCGCTGATGAAGGTGCTTCTCCCCAGTGAGAGCAGGTACCACTAGACTCTTTGCTTCACTGTCATGGAGGAACTGCAGCACAGTTGAATTATAATTTTGCTTTTTGGGTTTCAGACAGCATTTCTGTCCTTTAATTTCCAGTGCCTACTGACACTGCAACCAGTGTAGAGATTTATTCCCATGCAAAACAGATTGACTTAGGGTAATTTGAATACTTTATGCATGGATAGATTCATTAAGAAAAGGAGGCAAGGCAGAACTATAAAAAGAACTAATAATCTTGCTAAAGGAGCTGTTAATTCCCTATAGCATTGGAGACACTCATTGAACAGGGAAAAGGAAGGTTGGTTTTGCAGAGTCCATGCAGTCTCCACAGTCATCCTCTGTTCTTTGTCTGGGAACAGGTCACAGAGGTGACCTCCTTTGTCTTCTCCAGAACCTTCTTTAATGTTCTTGGACCACTTCTGGCTTTGTTAGCTTAGAAAAGAATCGTAGACTAGTTGATGCTGGAAGGGACCTGTGGATGTCACCTTGTACATGCCCTGCTCAAGCGGGGTTGCCTGGGTCCACTTGTCCATAATTCTGTCTAGATAGGTTTTGAGTATCTCTAGGGGAGACTCCACAATCTTCCTGGGTAACCCATTCCAGCGCTCAGTCACCCTCACAATAAAAAAGTGGTTCCTGATACTTGAGGGTAACCTCCTCTGTTCCAGTTTGTGCCTGTTGCCTCTGGTCCTCCAGCTGGGCACTGCTGCAAAGAGCTTGGCTTCAGCCCCTTTCACCTTAAGGTATTTATATACATTGGTGAGATCCCACACTGGTATTTGCTTCAACCTTTCCTTGGGCTCTGTGACAGAGACATTCTGTTACTAGCTTTTTCCAGGAAGGTATTTCTACCCATCGGATGTGTTGCGATCTCATGCTTTATGCCTGAACCTTCAGCCTCAACCCAAGCTTAGAGCTTCCCCACAGAGAACCAGGAACACATGCTCTTCCAGTCTGTGCACACTGGGAACACAGCTAAATCAGTTCATTTGGGAACCAGCTGAGAAAACCTGCCTGCCTGCAGGTTTTCTGTCAGACTCTGCTTCTGAAGTGACTGTTGGTTTAGAATATTCCAATACTATGGAGCAGTTCCAGACATACATTGTGAAACCCTGATGCTGTAGCAATGTAGATACCGTACTCATGCAAAGAGCAGCAATATGAATATGATAGAGAGAATAAAAAGGTCAAAAGTAAGCAGTCATCCCCCAAAAAAAGTAAAGAAAATATGTGTGGCAGGACCACATTATTCAAAAGATCAAAATCTCCAGAAAACAAAGTGGGGGTTAATTTTCTTCCCCTTTGTGTGTGTGTGTGTTCATTGCTTTAAAGTTTTATTTTAAAGGCATTCAGGCCTGTGGCTGGTACTTCACGATTGTTTTCCTGTGATAGAGACATCTATTATTCATTGCAATAATTACTGTGTAATATTTTATACTTAAAGTTGTTCACATTGCACAATCAGGAAATGCTTAGGAAGTGGCTGATTTAACTGTTCTATTTTTAACTGTGTACCAAATGATGTTGATGTTAGTGCTTCTGTACTTGTAGGCTTTTTACCACCACACTGGTCAGTACATTCTCATGAAACAATGCATTTTTCCAGAGCTTCTGAGCATAATTGTTTATAAAGTAAGATTTTTACCCAGAATTTGAGTTATTGTGTGCTGTTTCCAAGGGGACAGTGTTTCAGGATTCTCCTAATGCTTTTATCACCCAGCTTCTCTGATCGAGAAAGTAATTTCTTACTGATTGCAGAACTCTTGAACTCAGTCTGGCAGCTGCAGTGTGAAACTTCTCTGATCCAGTCTCCTAGTTATTTATTTACATATCATTTGAAATGATTTTCAGGGCTGTTTGAAAACCTCTTGACATTGCATTATCCGTATTGCAAATCTGACAGTGTTTTCTTTTTTCCTCTCATTGTATTGCAGATAATAGACGAGTGACTTTGGAAAGGTCTCGTTCTCGCCACAATGGAGCAATTGCAGCCGTATGATTCTTCTGATGCCAAAGAATTAGTGAATTGTTTTATTTACAGTAAAATGGATATACTTTGAAAAGAGTTTATCATACAAATTGGCAATGATCATAAAGGAATACTGGTATCGAGTACATGAGAAGATGTATACGTATTATGTATTTTAAAGCTATTGCTAAATAATCCACATACTGTATCTTGTCACCCCAACTACCAAGATCTGTAAACAGTGTTAAACAGTAGGATATATTTCTTATTTTCTTATGTTCTTTCTTTTTTCTTTTTTTTTTTTTTTAACAATCCCTGGTGGTTTTTGCTCTTTAAAGATGGCAACTTCCATGAACAGAGTTGGGGATTTTTAGGTTATGTTTTATATGGGTAAGAAAATACAGATTTGTTGAAAGAATACAGCTGTGGATTCCATTTGCAGTTCTCATTTGGACATGAAAGGATAAAATAATAAAATTGAATGTTAATAAATTCAGAGATGAGCTGGTCTACATTATCACAATGTGTTTTGTAACCATAAAAAGCAATGCATAGCCCCAGTCAGGTTGCGGAAACCTGATCTCAGTGTAAAGCCTGGTGGATTCAGCTATTTTGGCTGCACATAGGAAAAACCACATATCTACACGTTTGGTGAGATGATGATGTATAGTTACTTATCACTGCTAAATGAATTTAAATGAAACAGAACATAGGATTTTACCAAAATTGAATGGTATCAAGGGCAGGATATGTTTTTAACTGTATCTAAGGAGGGATTTTTCTAATAATGCACTTATATATTCTTTATAAAGATATTTGGGGGAAAATAATGATTGTCCTATTTTAATTGCGCTAAAAAGACCTTTGTGTAGGATTTTAGAGATGAGCTACATTATGAAGTTATTCAGAACTGCCTCTGAGTTTTTCCTCTGTTTCTCAGGTAAAAAATGTAGCGGGATCTCTACTGATGGATTTTAATGCTGAGGGTTTAGCAGCTAAGAACAGATTTTCTACCTGGAGCACTCTATAGCAGTGATCAATGATTGCAGAAGTCTGATTTTTTGGGAAGCTCCTCCCACTCTACTTTGTATACAGGCCCCTTGCACTGCAGTACCTCAGGTGAGCAGTCGGTTCAGTAGCTGACATTGTGTATGTTCTGCCACACAATGAGAAACTATAGTTCCCTTTTCTCCCCAGACTCTAGCTGAATGTACAATGTGTTTGATGGGCAGGGCAGTCTTCACCATCCTTTTTACTAAAGGTTCGTTGTTTATCTGAATGGGGTGGAGGATTGTAAGTGGGGGTTCCAGTGGAACTACTCCTGTTGCTCAGCTATAATATGTAAAAATAGGATCCTGTGTAGCAGATGGCATTGTTCTGAAATTATTATTGCTTTTCACTGATGTTTATTGCCTGATGTTATGGGGAATTTTTTTTTTTAATGTTATATAAAGCATATTTGGAAGGTAAGGTGTCCCATTGTTTTCTGTGCACAAACTGCTAGCTCTAGAGGAGCATTTGATCCTGGGGCAGTGTAACTTTGCACTACTGCTTGAGCCAAGCATCTTTGTACAATAGTCTTTTTGCTTCTGTGGTAAGATGCTCCTAAGACTGTCTGACTAGTCTGGGATAAATTCTCACAGTTTCAAACTACACTGGTCAATCTCCAATTATTGTAAGAAAAGATTCAGCTCCTTTTCAATCTAGTATTGAAAGAATTTTTACTGTATTCAAAGGAAACAGGGGCTTTGGCCAATTGTCTTCAAAGGAAATGGGCTTTGCCCATTGCTATATCTCTAAACATAGGAATATGACTGAAGCCTAGTGAAATGTGTGCTGTCAACTACTACTCTTCCTAAAGTCTTTGGGATTTTTTGTGGTTTTAGTAACAAACTGGAGAGTTTTATGGTACTTCAGGAAAAACAAAATACATGCAACAGGATTCTGTCTCCCTGTTCATCAGTAACAAAGATTCATATCTTGTTTTGTGCAAGGTCAACATCAACCTTGT
>JBCJKH010061330.1:0-12835 GCA_039877255.1 Loriculus beryllinus
TTTCCAGCCACTCTTCCCCAAGACTGTAGCATTGAATGGAGCTGTTGTGGCTCAAATTAAGCATCCAGCACTTCACCTTGTTGAACCTCGTACCACTGGCCACAGCCTGTCCAGCTATGCACAAAGGCCTTACATATTGTAAATACAGCTGCTAGCATTTTATAACAGTACATCTTATCACAGGTCTTGTAATACTCTGATGGATGAGGCGAAGGTAATGTACTATAACAATCATACATTTACAATACCAACTAGGGAATTTTGATAACAAAACCTCTGTATTCTTTTAATTATAATTTGGCATCACACACATACACACACACACACACACACTTATCTGAGTTTATGCTTATATTAATCCCTGAAGTTAGACCTGTACATATCAAAGCAAGAAGCAAGAGAAAAACTTGGCCTACACCAACCCACTTTCACTTACTTTTAGAGATGCAGAATGTAAATTGCAACACTGTGGGATTATACACAAATGTATTTTGACCAGTCATCCCTAAACAGAATTTGGATCCTAGTTTCCTTTCACAGCCACAAAAATGGCTACCAAGAGAGTGATCAATGACTTTATTCTAGCTTCACTATAAAGAAATAAATGCTTTAGTCAGAGATTTCTCCATACAACTACAAAAAGCATACTGACCTAGTAGCTGTTTCAAAGATGTTACTGTCTTTATGTCTAACTTTTAATCTTTATTCTCCATCTGTGGTTTGATGCAGAAAGACATTTTGCAATGTCTTTTTGACTTTACTTATCCCAAGATTTTAGGATGAAAACAGATACTAAAAAAAGAAAACAAACCAAACAGCAAGGTATACTTTTACTAATAGAAAACAGCTAACTTGAGAGAACATTTGTAGATTAAAATACCATAGAACAATTCTTGACACAATTTTTAAATGTTAGAAACATATTCTAGATATGTATCATGTCAATAGAAAGTGGAAAGCTTCCATTAACATTCTATTACACTCCCAATCTACCTAAATATTTCTTTAATAATGTCACAATTTACTTAACAATTGCCTAGTTAATGGCTATCCATGGGATTATTTTAGGGATCACCAAATTACACTGCTAGGAGATTACAGAAGCCTGTTTTTGTAATATCTGACACTTATATATTGCTTCCTGAAAGGTATATTTCTACTTATTATATTTATATATTATATTATATAAATAATTTGAAATTAGGTGGTTTGGCTTATCTATGCAAACATGACACTGAACACAAGAAAACATCTAACACCTAAAAAAAAGAGCTATTTTCAACCTGTTTGCTAATATGGGGTGGACAGCCATTTTGGGTCCATCTATCCTCTCACAGTACACTGCATAACTGTGACAAAGCTGACAGTTTTAATTCCATGTGCTCTCTTTTCAAAGACAAATGAAGGAAGGCAGTTTAAGATTTCAAAATATTGAGCCTGCACAAGGAATACAATTCTTGTCCATTTATACAGCTTGCACCCATGTCTGCCATTTCCATTCTTGTCACTAATTACATCTCATTTTCAGATTTTTACTGACACGAACCACCTTTCACTATCTTTTAGCAGATTTTGAGAGTTTTGAGAATTTTATATTGAGACATGATCCAGCATGAGGTGAAGACCTGAGATGGAACTCCTCCTTTTAAAGATTTCATTTTAAAGTAAATAGGATTCTTGTCTTTAAAAAACAAACAAACAACTGAATGAGAAAAAGGCAACATTCCAGGTTACTTTTTCGGGTATTTCTCTTTCAGGGAATTCTAATCTCAAACCATACTAAAACGCTCTGCTCTGCCACAAACTGTGTGAAACTTCTGCAGTCCTGAAGCCATACAGGCTCAGCTGTTCTATGGAGAAGGAGCCATGTTCTTGCTCCAGAAGTTCTACTTGATCAGAGGACAAATGCTAGGGCACAGAAAGAGCAGAGAAGCTTTCAGTGATTGAATTATACCAACATCTGCAAATTGAAGAGACTATGTTTGACAAATATTTTCTTATTTGCATATTTGTTAAGAAAATAGTGTGAATGTTTAATAACATTTAATATATTTGATAAATCTCCAAAAGAATTATGAAAAAAAAAAAAAGGTAAATTCTCCCTCAAAACTATGAAGCAATCATTATATTCAAATGCTTCCTTAACATAACGGAAACACTAATTTTCAAATAACCTTAGTTTGTTATCAGATATGATATCATTTTAGAGCAAAATCAGTTTCAGTTTCAAATGCAATTTTCTAGTTAAAAGAAAAAAAGAACAGAGAACAGCAGCAGCTGTGCTGGTTAACAAAACTACAACAGCAGAAAAGTAATATGAAATGAAAGTACTGGACAACACAGAAACTCTTAAGCACAAATTTATTGCAAAAACATGTTTGAATTTTCAGACTGCTAAACAACAGAAACAACTGTCAAACAAGTTCAAAAATTAAGTCTAGATACATTCAACAGTAACTGCTAGTAAAAAGTCATCTACTGCCACGTGATACTCCTGCTACTGTTCCAGAGAAAGTATGATTTGGGGAAATTATGTCAGAAACAGAGTATATATACAAATATGTACACTTATGTGAACTAAAAATAAAGCAACAGATAGGTTTATTAATAATAGATAAGTATATGCTTGAAGTATTTACTATTTTGACGTGTCAATTATCCAGTTAAGAATGGGAAAATGATGACTGGGTAAGATTGCTTAAGATAACTACATTCATAGCAGACCAATTTTAGCTGCTATTCTATCTTCATTGTTTCCAAAAAACAATGAAATACAGTGGGAGCATAACAATAAACAGAACGTAACAGTTGCACAGAAATAATTGCAGTTATAAACAACAATTACCCTCAGTCCTTATTTTCTAACTAAATAGCAATCAACTCTGCAAACCCATTTAGGCGACTACAAATAAACTTCATATAAATTTCATCTTGGCTGGTTGCTTAAAATAGCAGGCACAGATCTAATTTAAGTATTACTCCCTCCATTTTAATTTGTTACATTAAACAACACTTGACAAAAAAAATAATATTTTGCTAAAGTTATCTCTGTTTCCTACATGAGAGAAAAATATACAGAGATACAATTTTATTACTATCAGATTACTTAAGCTGTTCTATTTCTGCAAATTCATTCTAATTCAAAATTAAAGTACAAGGAATTCACAGAAAATTCATGTACTGTCTAAAATCATACTTTATATGCCTTGAAAACAGTGACAAAGTCTCTGGTGATTCTGTATGACTCAATTTGGTATAGTAGTACAAGAGTTTTATCTGGGGTTAATTTCATTATTAATTAGACAAACAACGTCCATTTTTGAAAATCCCTGTCTGGACATAAAAAGCATGTAGTAAGTACTATTAGGATTGAAGTCTTAATTCTAGAATTCATAGGAATACTAAACTGATTTTAAAGACTGAAGACTTTCAGTAAAGCAGTATATTGGAAATAAAATTGCATTGTGATACGCACCCAATATGTGAAAGGATGAGACACTTAGTTAATGATTTGAAAGTCTGTGTAGGTTAAACTAAATTTGCCTCTAGAGCTTAACTGAAAATGAAAGAAGAGGGAGGAAAAGGTGGAAAAGAGCTTCACATTACCCTAATTCCAAGATATTTTCAGGTTAGGAGGTTTTCATAGCTGTCTAGCACTGACAGGTAACTAGAACTTAGCCCGTTACTGAGACTGAATTCTATCATTTACAAACACAGGGTTCCCCAACACTCACATGGTAGGGGCAAGAAATACTCTCTTTCTTATGCTTATTATTACTATTATCCCAGCCCTGAGAAAAAAAGTGTAATTAAAGCACTACGCAGATTTGCTCTGCAAGACTAAATTTGTTTATGAGATGGTTCTGGTTGCTTAGACTGTGCATTAAGTGTTCAGTGCCCCCTGAAAAAGCTGAATTTCCTGCTTGCTCTCCAAACTAATACATTGCAGGCTTTGCAGAGGCTCTCCACAAATAATACTGAGAATGAACTAATTTTCTCCTTTTTTCTATACTTCCAAACTATTAAAAGGGGAGGGTGGACATAAAATTGTCTTTTAAAAGAGTAAATTAACACTGAATCTGTATAAAAAACAAAGATGTTAAAAGCCAATGGTATCCATTTTTTACTCTGGAGATGTAACAAGAGACAATCTTTGCATCTGAGTTGGCAGTGGTATGCTCCTGGGATTTGTTTTGGTTGAAAGCGAAACAGGAATACGAATTTTCTCAGTTCAGTACTCAGAAATTCTTTACTCTCCAGGTACATGCATTGACAGAAAATAAAATGAACAGCATTTAGCTACAGATTTTCACCTTTATAAATTAATAAGCTTATTTCACCTTCTAACTTCACCTGCTGTGTTGTTGGAAGAGATAGTCAAGATCCCTTCCCAAATATTCAAGATACTGTTTTGAAGCCTCAAACAGACTGTAAATGTTAAGAAAAATTTAATTACCAGTGACCAGAATTCACCAAGATGCAAAGTCCACGCGTGTGTTTATACATTGTGACTGCTAAAATGAGTTAGGAAAGATTTTTTTGCCCTCGTAATAAATGGGCCAAAATATCAGTGTGCAAATTAGAACTTGGTCCCTTGTGCATATTCTGCATAATATATATACATATATATGTGTGTATATATATATATATATACATCACTGGTTTGGACTAAATAGGAGAATAATGGGAAGCAAATACATGTGACAAAGATATTTAAGAACTCCGTTTTTGTTAAATTAATGTTTCTTTAAAATCTAAGAAACTGTCACCATGTCAGTTCAAAAGGTTACTGACTCCAAGCAATGCTTTGTCCACTTAAAATTACTTTTGAGTAATTCCTGTGAATAATGATCTTCATTACAGGCTGTCAACCATAGTTAATACAGCAAGTGCACACTGCTGTGTGTGTGAGAGTAAACGGAAACAGCAAGAGACTCTCCAAGAAATGGATGTTCTAGTTACATTTGTAGGTCAGCTGAAATGTCTTCTAAACCTTCAAGGCAGTTCTATTCTTTCTGTCTTGGTAAGAGGTTTCAATGCAATCTGTTAGTCTTCAAAAAAACACCAGGACAAATGTTCAAGGATTCTGGAACTACAAACTAATGTTTGATACAAGGCCAGCTACCCAAGTCCTTCTGAAAAAAATATCAGTAAAATGAGAAGACATGCTACTGAAGGTTGAAACTGGTTAATAATATGACGCTGTTACCTCAACAAAATAGAGTGGTTGCACTTATTTCAAAGAGATGTGAAGGGGCTTCTTCTGGAAGGTCCTTTCAACTTTAAGAATAACCTAAATAATGAGGAGGGAATGTTAAAGTCACTTATGTCAAAGTACTTACTTGCCTAGGCAAATATTGAATTCTACATCTAACTTCTCTGCTTAAATATACAAAGTGTCAGTACTTTTTTTAATCCTCTTGAAGAATGCTTTAAATTAATTTGGATACTGTATGTATCCCTAGTGACAGAGAGGATGCCCTCCCCCCCCACCTATTCTAAGAAATAGAGAAATGATCTCACAGACAAGAGAACACTTGTCCTTAAGAGCCTTAATTCACATGTTAAGTAAATTACCAAGCATAAGAGAATCTGTACTCCTGACAAGGCTGATCTGACCTTAAAGAACATGGGGACAGCGTTCCCAGGCCTGAAAGAGTGCCCAAGTTTCAGAGATACCCCTGAAGCATCTTGGCAGACTCACTCTCAGAACAGGTGTCAGAGGGCATCAAGAACTTGAAAAGTTGGAACTGGAAAAGAGAATTTATTTCAGAAAAGTTTTAAATGTGAGAGGCCTGACACTAATGTGTACTCAAAAAAGTGAGATCGCCTCACCAAATCATGGCATGGTCACTGACATTGCTACTACTAATGGTATCTTATCCATTTGTTGTCTCAGATCAACCCTTTTTATCTATGCAGTGGAAACTTTTTGTTACAAGCCATGATCTCAGGCACATTCCAATTGCCAAGAGCAGCCATTCTGGCTATAAACTGGGAAACTGATCTATATCCTAACTGGGCATGATCTCCTACATTCCCAACTTTTGACAATTCTGAGGGACTGTGACAAGGATATATAAAAAAACCTCAGCAGAATAAATTTACAAGTCAACATGTGCCAGGTGGGTTATGAACAATCACCCAAGCAATTCCAGATCTGTGAATTTCACATGCAGATTAACAAATCTGCTCTTTCATGGTTTTTTTTTTTCCCCAGGGTGGAGAAACCAAACAAGCAAAAAAAAAAAAAAAAAGTAACACTAAGAATGGGTATTTTAAAAGTAATTCTGATTAAAAACAACAGAATATTTTAAATTAGTATTTTAAATCAGGACAAAAAGTCAGAATGAAGGATGCGGGAGCAGAAACTGACATCTTTACCCCTACATGACCACAAAATGTTATCTTTTCACTATATACTTCTGAAACTACTATCTATCTACACTTACCAGTAACAAACACTTCTGTCAACTAGTGTTTCAACATATTCTTAAAAATAAACTGCTATTTGTGCTGAACAAAACATTATCATTGCTTTGCTACAAAGCTTCTTGCAAAGGGTCAAATATAGGACTCTCAACTCAAATCTGCAAATTAATTAACATTATGGTACATATCTCAACAGAAGAGTTGAGGAATACTCGAATTTTTCTCAGCAGAAAGTTTTCCAGTTTATAATAAAAAAGTAGATATATTTAGGTAGTTCTTTGAGTCTTCTTTTCCCTTTTATCATCAGCACATTGCCATGGTGTGACCTGAAAACAAAGTTTGTAGTCAATATTTTCTTTCAAATCTAGTTCGCATCAGATAATGCTGACTGTGACATTTTTTTTTTTTTGCCAAAGGTATTCCTCTAAGCAGAATTTCACCAGGCACAAAGTAGTATAACTATTTCTTGGTGTGTATTAGGATTTTGACAGACACCAAAAAAAATATTTTGTCAGAACAGAAATATTTGGTCAGCAACAAGAACTGGCTGTTTAAATAGCAGTTTTCAAAACAGATGTGGTTTCTGTTACTGTCCTATTGCCATCTGACCCTAAAAAAGAAGTCCAATTTACTTAGATTTTTATTTAATGCTAAAAAAAAAAAAGGTCATGCTCAGCAAATATAAATGTTGTCTTTTCAGAAGAACATATATCTCAAAGGATATGATCACACCTCTCTTTCCCTCACCCCATTCTATTTCTCTACCACTAAATTTTCCTTGACAGTTTCTGACTTGGTTTACAAGTTGTTTTATTCACTACAGTAGAATTTATCTTTTTAAAAGCACAAGGGACCTTGTATTCTTGTACTAGCACTGAGTTGCTGGAAAACAATAATATTTTTTTCCTCAATTACTGAATGAATTAATATGCAAAGATTCTCTCATAAACACACACTGGACACTTCCACAGATTACTGAAATTGTTCTAGATTATCACTGCCCCACAAGCCTAAGGCAAAGGGTGGTAAAAGTTTCAATGTGCTTTCCCTATGGACATAACATTTCTATCAAGCAGATGGGTAGATTTCCTCAATCTTTCTAATAAGAATTAATGGAAATTAAAAAAAGGATTTATTGACTGATGGCAGATGGTTGAAGGATTTTGCAGAGGTATGACTCATAAATTACACCAAAAGCAAATTCAGCCTCTTGCTGCGGACAAAAGCTTAGTTCTGCATTAAACTAGGAACACTCTGCTCAGATTTTAAAAGGAAATAAACACTTTTTCACTTTGCCAGACATGACCACACTAAGACATCAAAGGTCCCCTGATCATCATATATAGTGCAAGCTTACTTTGCATTTTTGGGAAGAAGCCCATAGAAACATTCATGATAAAATGCATTATCCTCAGACTTAAGTAGCTGCTGACTGTGTATGTACTTTAAATTGTCTCCTGCAGTGCCAGCTCCTCACAGGGTACAGCCTCCTCCTTGTCTACTAATAGGTTCCATCAGTTTTGTGCTCCTCATGAGCAATGCAAAGGTGAACAACTAGAAGGAAACACACACACAGTGGAGCTTTTTGATGCAGCGTTACCCGAACTCCCACAGACATGAACTCGTATTAGTACTAGTACATACTAGTATTAGGAAAAAGTTGCTTGCTATGACAATGAAAAGTCATCACCTCCCTTTTTCACAGCTGAGTTAGGATACCAGCAGATTAACAGAATTCTTTGTCAAAGGTATAGATTGCTGCTCCTGAAGTTTTAATGCCACCAGCAACTGTCTCTTGGCTAACACAATCCGCCCAAAAGCAGAGAACTACACTAAACTGTTCACCCAGTCCTGTGAGCACATGGAGCTCACTCACTCTCCATCCTACATTTTCCTCACTGATGAAAACTTTTTGATACTTCATTTTTCAGGACACGCATAATACAGGGGATTCTTTGCATTCACATCATGTTTCCAAGAAATGTCAAAAGACACTGAATGGTCTTCTGTAGAAGACAGGTATTACATTAGCAAAGAAAGTTCAGCCTAGTATTCCAGCTCACAGTTGAGTGTTGCTTATTCCAGAAGACATGTTTGTGAACACTGGGCCAAGGGAATACAAGATTTGTTTATTTCCATGACTGTGTAAAATCTAACATTTCTGAGTCTAAAAACACTAGGACTGAAATTATAGAATACAGCTCATTTTTTTATGTTCTCATAATGTTTTATTACCATACAGAAT
Source organism: Loriculus beryllinus (assembly GCA_039877255.1). NCBI lineage: Eukaryota > Metazoa > Chordata > Aves > Psittaciformes > Psittacidae > Loriculus > Loriculus beryllinus. The sequence goes on from JBCJKH010061330.1 coordinate 8,678, forward strand.
ATTACTTTCATTTGATAAAAATTATGTATGGAAAGAAAATATCTCTGCAAAGAGCATTTATGATACCAAATCCGTTTGAATTGGCTCTTTTAAATATCCTAATAACAATATTATTTTTTCCTCAAGCACAAAGATCTTGATAACCTAACAGAATATTAAGTTACAAGCTCTGAAGCTTCAGAAATTATACATTAAAAAACAATTATTTGCTTATAGGTCTCATTAAATGTTTATTTCTTGAGTAAAAAAGACCCCATGTAATCATCTGCTCCACATTGGTGTATTTAAGGAAACTAAATAATTAGAGAGTTAATCCCTGTTTCTGATAAAACAGTAAACCAATTGAAAATATATTTTGTCAAGACATAATAGTATTTACTCAATATCTATATTTTAATATAAGTTAACTATTAGTATTTGTCTAATTTTATGACCTATTTCATTTTCAAAAGCACACTGGAAACAGGTTAAGATGATAGCGTCAGGGCACTGTTTTGCTGCTTGCTTTATTTTTTTCTTTCAGAACAATAGCAAATCTGTGCATCCGAGTGGAATGTGTTTTCTTCCAAAGGAAAAAAAACCTATGTAAGTTAAAATATAAATTGCATTTACTGAAGTATTTGAGCACTATCTAGATAGTAATATGAGATGCAATTCCAAAATAATAATGGATTTTCACATTCCAGATGTTAGGTGAAGCTTTGGTTAATCAGCTTTTTTGTACCTCATTGCACAATATATTTCTGGTAAATTTCTAAAATGAGTAAAGCTGTTCCCAATAATATTCTTTGCACCTCAAATTATTAATGCTCTTGTACAAAATATACCTACATTACCAATTCTATCCAAACCCAGCCAACAATTTTAGTAGCACATGGATTTTATGATTTGCTGTCAGATGACTACACTCTAATGAAAAGTGTGCAATTTAGAAAGTAGTCATCCCTGATTTCAAGTGTACTGTGTACTCAGAAACAGTTTTCTTAAATAATGTAATACAGATACTTGAAGAACTTGAACGGCTATTTTCACAGGTAAATTGAAGGACATAGCCTACCATGCATGCATCAAAAACAAGACCTACCCAGTTCCATCAATTATAATATTGCTAATCCAATGAAAATAGCAGGAGCTTTGTTTTGTATGTTTAGATTACGAAGCCAACAAGAACACAAAAAACTCATGAAAAGGCAATCAAATTGACCAAAAAAATCAATCATTTTTTTACTTAACACATTATTTTACCATAAATTTACATACACACAGACAGAATTTCCAGCTTTGTCAGAAACCACAAACTTCTAGAAACTTAGGCAACCAACTGAAAAATCAGTTCACAGAATTACTTTCAGTTTTTACTAGTGGAGCCAGTAATTTGTCACATATGCTTTTCAAAAAAAAGTTTTCAAAACTTTTTTCCATGTCCTGTTCTTCACTTGCAGTGAGAGTTACATTATTAGAAAATTATCTATAGAAATGGTTTGTGAAACCTGTAGCTAGAAAACTGAAAACTGTGGTTCCCACTAACATGATGGAAAGATAACCTCTTCCTTATGTCAAGTTTAACTGCATTTTAGCCTATTTAAAGGCTAAAAAATTTCACTCAAAAAATTGACTTTTCTGCTGTCAAGTACAGCTAAAACCAAGTCTGTACTATGTTTTTTTATTTACTATGGAATTCAATGGTTTCAAAATGAAAAAAGTGGGAAGAGAAACAGTTGAAATATTTAATGCTTAACTGGATTTAATGAACTTTAAATGAGTTTCTAAACAAGCGTGTGTGGGATGAAAATCTGAATTCTGATCAATGCTAAAAATATGTTTTCATAGAACATTTATCCTGAATACAGCTAACTTATCTTTTGAAACCTGTATTAGCATTTTAATGATTTTTTTACCATAACAGCTGAAATAGATCTCTTATCTCACTTGACTGTTTGCATTTTTAAAAAAACAAGTCCTTCTGTAAATTCCTGTTATAAAGTATGGAGAGTTAATTGTATTAAATTGTGCTCAATCTAAACAAGACAAAAAAATCCCATCTATCTTTCTTCCATAAGTACCTTTCTTCTCTTAAAGTACCAAATGTATGACACAGTACCATTTTATTTTATTTTTTCAAGGAAGACTAAAAGATGTAATTATGTACAAGTTAAGTCTGTTTAATTTATATACAAAAAAACTTGGAAAAAAATTACGATTTGCAGATTCATTGATTTTCAAAATTCAATAAATCAAGTCTGCAAATTAATTATTCAGAGCAGATTAGTTAATGAGCAAGTCACTGATCACGAGATTGAAAAAATTATGCATATGACAATGACATGAAGGACCAAAATAATTTCTAAATATAAACCAGGCATACACTTATTTTTAGATATTTGTATAACAATGCTGCCTCCTTCTTCCCTTGCCCTATCTATTCTGCAAAGGTTTTTTCCTGTCAGATGCTACATGGACACACTTTTATACTTGCTACCAGCAAAGTTCCTCAAGTATAAGTACAGTGTTAGGATGTCCAACATTGCAACTAGGGAGAACAGTGAAGATAACAGCTGATAGCACTCTATGTATCTGCAGTGACGTATACCAGACAGACGCATCAAAACCACAGAATCATAGAACAATTTTGGTTGGAAGGGCCCTTCAAAAGCCATCTAGTCCAACCCCCTTGCAATGAACATGGACATCTTCAAATATATCAGGTGGCCAGAACCACATCCAGCCTTGCCCTGAAAGTCTCCAGGGATGTAGTTTGCTTTTGGACAGCTGGATGTTCTGAAGAGTTGACACTTCTATTCCTATTATTTTTATAATGTTAAATAGCACAACTATAAAAAAAGGAAACAGACTCCAAATCAACAACATCTTGACTCCCTTTCCCCCCCAAAAAAAAGAAAACTCCTCTACATTTATGAAACCCACAGTAATGGGCAACTCATTACAACACGCGACTCTTGGGATTATGGGCTGAAACCATGTAATGCCTCATCAAAAGGCTGTGCCCTGGGTTTAGCGGTAGCAGATGTTTTTTTCCTTCTTAGAAGCTGGTGCAGTGCTGTGGTTTTGACTTTCAACCTGCAAACAACACTGATAACACCAATGTTTTTAGTTGTTGCTAAGTAATGTTTACTCTGACCAAGGACTTTCTGAGTCTCATGTGCTGCCAGGGAGGAGGGGAGGCTGGGAGGAAGCAGAAACAGGACACCTGACCCAAACTAGCCAAAGAGGTATTCCATACCACAGCACGTCATGCCCAGGATGCAAAACTGGAGGCAGTTACCCAGAAGGGCTAGATCACTGCCGTGGTCGGGGTCGGTATCGGTGAGCAGGTGGTGACTGGTTGTATTCTATTCCCTTGTTATTTCCCTTCTCATTATTATTATTGGTGGTAGCAGTAGTGGTTTGTGTTATTCCTTAGTTACTGGGCTGTTCTTATCTCAGCCCATGGGAGTTACATTCTTTTGATTCTCCTCCCCATCCCTACAGGACTGGGGGGAGGAAGAAGGGGAGCAAGCTAGCAGCCGCGTGGTTCTGGGTTGCCGGCTGGGCTTAAACCACGACAGGTCTTTATGGTGCCCAACATGGGACACAAAGGGTTAAGATAACAGATCTGACCAGAGTATGTCTAATTGTATTTGTGATAAGCATTCATTGTCTCAGATTTATAGTCACTCGTCACAATGTTGATTTATTGGCTTTCAAAGTTGTTTCTCTTGATCTCACAGTTTCAGCATGTTGTACCTTACTTACAGGCGGTGTTTGCTGTGTTAATGTTTACTGGCTGGGGGACTTGGGCTAAGGTTCTTGTTTCATTGTACTTTATGGTAATGACTTGCAATACAATAGAATCATTGATCATGAAACTGATCTGGCTTGCATTCCCAGTGTGGTCACCACCTCTATAATTTGGGAGGTATATAATAGAAGTGTTTAACAATTACACATCTTTTTTCCCCTTCTCGATTGGTCAAGCTGTGAACCCTTTGTGCCCCACGTTGGGTGCCAAAAAGAACTTTCATCATTAAAGCCCAGCCAGCAACCCAGAACCATGCAGCCACTTGCTCACTCTCCACCCAATCCTGGAAGGATGGGGAGGAGAATCGAAAGAATGTAACTCCCATGGGCTGAGATAAGAACAGCCCAGTAACTAAGGTA